>VXBB01021727.1:395011-407356 GCA_013399915.1 Illadopsis cleaveri | reverse complement strand
AAAAAAAAAAGGAAAAAACCCACAAAATAAAATAAACCCCTTATAATATAATTCTCCTTCCACTGTCTGAGTCTCTGCACCAGGGAACTGTGAACAATTTCCCAGTGCAAACAGCCCCCTGTGTAAAAATAGCAACACAACTGCAAACTTAAGGGTAATCACTGCCTGATTTCAAAATATTTGTTCTGCTTCTGCCCTGTCCTTTATCTCTCAGGCCTCTATATGTCACTAAAGCAACATTCGACAGCTCCTCACCAGGTCTGCCTCCTCCAATGTGCTCCATCATTATTAATGGAAACAATCTCCATCTCAGAGTATTTAAAAATATGCCCTTTTCTAAATATAGGCAATCTGTGTGTGTTTAACTACTACAGGGCAGAATGAGAGGGACCAAAATATTGACATGCACTGGGTGTGTATAATTTGTTTTGATTCCTGCTCCACCCCCCCACCCCCCAGTGCCGATCTGTATATTACCCACACACCTTGGAGGAAAATCTGACATTATTTAGCATGAGGAATGTAGCTGCTGCTTGGAGCCTGGTGTTTCCTTTATTTATTTTTCCGTCCTCTGTCCAAACGGTGTCAGTGAGAGTGGAGCTTACGGAGCTATTTATAGCCTCTCGCCACACTAGGCTGCACCTTGCCAGCAGCAGCAGCAGCCCTCGGGGGGGACGGGACAGGGCAGCCCACGGGGCAGGGCAGGGCACGGCACAGGGCCCCGGGCAAGGAGAGGAGGGCAGGGGAAAGCCCGGAAGGCAACGAGGGGCAGGGAGCAGAGCAGAGGAGGTGCGCAGAGTGGGGGACCATGGCATGCAAGGTGGAGAGGAGCTGGGGGCAGGTGGACCAGGAGAGCTGTCTCCAGTGCTTGACAGGGGACAGAAGCTGTTCTGGAGGAGATTTGAGGAGGGAGATGTCAGGTAGCTATTTCCTGGTTAGTATGGGGGGCTTTGAATGAAATCATCTTGAAGCAACCTTTGCCTGGGGGAGTACTTGGGAGCTGGTCAGAGTGAGACCTGCCTTTTTGGGGGGATGCAGAAGCACCCCATCTCACCCAGTAGAGCAGGAGAATCTTAAAAACGAGGAGTTTGTCCCGAGAGGAGGGGGCAGCAAGTTCAGTGAGAGTCATAGGTGGGACTGGGAACTCTGGGCTTATGTGGCCTGTTGACCCAGGGGACTGAGTGCAGAGCGTACTCCCCAACCCTTCCCTGGCATCACCCCTTTTTGGGGGTGCCAAGCTCTGACCTTGGGTGGAGCAGACAGGCAGAAGCATGGCATGTGTGTGGTACCCCCCAAGAGGGTCTTGGTGCCTCCTCCCCAGCTCCCTCAGCTGTCACTGAGCCTTTGCTCCCCCTGCCCGGGGATCCTGCCTGCTTCCCGTGCCCCACTGGGGGCATTTTCCCTTCTCTGCTTGTGGGTGGATTTGATTCATGCCTGGCTTTATATGCAGACGTGTGCTGGTGGCAGTTCCCTGAAAGGGAGTGAGGGTAGTATACCCACTGACAGAGGCAGCTCTGGGGCTCGGTTTGCGGCTGTGTTCTGTTGTTGTTAGCATTAATAAGCTTGCCCTTGGTGCAGTCTGCAGGGCTTAAGGTGCTGACTAAGGAGCAAAAATCCAGGGAAGGTGGAGAGCGGGAAGGAGAGCTTGATTTGGGAGTGTGTGTGCATGCATGCTCTCCCCTGAGTACATGTCCAGAGCCTAGGGCCACCCTATTTTTCTAACGGGGTGCAGGGAAAAAGCTGCAGTTTCTGCTTGAGGTATTGCTTGAGCTGGCAGGGAGAGCTGGGCTGGCCAGATGGAGGGATGAGAGGGAGGCAGGGAGAGAGAGGCAGGCAGGGATGGGAGGAGGGAGAAGGGAGCTAGACACCTACGCAAATACAGAGTGAGAGGAGATCCTTGGATGCAAACACAGACACAGGCGTCCTCCTCCTCCTCACATGCCCCTGATTCATTTCCACATGCCATACACGTGACATGCTAATTCAGGGCTACTACAGAACTCCAGGGCGAGAGAGGAACAGGAGAGAGAAATAAAACCCAGTAAGACACCAAACTGCAGATTTTTAAAGGGGATTCAGCGCGGCTTATCCGCACCCCCGCCCCGTGCTCCCTCCGGGGGGGCAGAGCCCGGGTGGCCTCGCCGGCAGCCCCCTCGCCTCCTCATGCCCCCCCGCACCCCCACACCACCACCTTGCGGGAGTGGCTCCACGTGAGCCCCGCACACAGAGGCAGCGCGGAGGCAGCGCACACCCCAGCCCTGGCCGGGACACACGCGGTTACATCAGCGGCACGCTCCCCTCCGCGCCCCTGCGGCACCGCCGCGCTGGGGCAGCCCAGCCTCTGCCTTCCTTCCCGGCGCGGAGGGCCTGCCGAGCTCCGCTCTATTTTTAGGCACAGGCACGTAAGCCCTGTGTGCTGGGGGCGAAAAACTCCAAACAACCCCGTTACAAACCTGGACGTCCCCAAGGTAAATGTAGTTACCCGGCTGAGGGGCAGGATACGCTCCCCGCCGCAGCCCACTTCCCCACCACCGGCCCCGGTGCTTCGTGCCCCTGCCCACCTCCATTCCCAAGCCATGGCAGGCTGCCTGCCCTGCCTGTCTCAAACAGTCATATCCCCACTGTCACAAGGAGCTGAAAGGGAGGGAAGGTAAAATATAAAATACAGCTGTGGTTGCAATGGGCTCAAGTAACTCTGGCAATATGACTGCTCTGACCCCACAGGGGTTTACACCAGGGCAATGGATAGGACAGTTTTATCGTCTGTACCTGTACCTTTGCTTGGTTTATGTGGTGCTTTCTTACCATCCACTCTTCCAATGCTGGGTCCAAAAGGAATGAACCACCTGGATTCATAATTTCTATCATGCAGAAATAACGTCAGTACAAAGAGCTCTGCAGCCCATCACCAGCCATCTTCCTCCCACTCCCTGTTTAAGGCTGCATCGATGCAAAAACCTGAAGAGCTTCACCCTCTCAGGCACCATCAGGTGTGCCAGAGTCATGGGCAGGGGAAAGCAATTTTCCTCTTCAGAGCCTCCCCAGCATGGGTAGGCAAGGACCCTCATCTCAGCCACCCCAGATGGGCCAAACAGGGGACAAAGTCCCTGGACCACACCAGGGCAAATGTGGTAAGCAAGAACGAGCACCCTCTGCACTGCACTTGGGAGTGGTGGTGGCCACAGCAGCAGGACTGGATCTCTCGAGCAAACAACCGATGATGGAGGGGGCTCCCAGTGCCATTTGGAGTTAGCCCTGATCACCCCCAGCTCCCATGGTATCAGGTCAGTTTGACGGGGGCTCCGTGGGCATGACACAATGAATTTAACAGAACTGATGTCTTTGTAGCACAGAGAACCAAGGATATTTTGGGCTATATTGCATCCTTAGGATGTCTTTGCTAAACTGGACTAACCCTCCAGACATTTCTAACAGGAGCTCCAAATCTAGTAAGACAAAAGCATCTTTGCCCTCTCTTGGGCAGCATCTTGTGTGTTTTACCTCTGAAAAGAATACTGGAGAAATTTGGAATGCAGTCCTGGTAATTTGTTCCTGTGAATAAGTGGTGGTGACAATTTTTTCACCAAGTGTTGAGTCCCCTTCTAGTTTTGGGAGCCAATGGAGCTGGCCCCTTGCCCCAAGAAAGATAAATTAGCAAGCTGCTTTCTTCTGCATTTCTGAGGAGGAAAGAGAGATCTAGTTTACTGGTTAGCTCTCCCCACATGTGTAGGGGCTTTATTTGCTAGACTGAATATTTTGAACCAAGACCTAGGAAGGAGAATACACAACAATTTCAGGTTTAGCTGCCATTGGTTGTATTAGAGACACTTTGCTCACTCAGGAGAAGAAACTTGTGTTGGTTCATGCAAAGTACAAGAGAAGAAGGTGGAAAGCATTCAAGTGAAATATTCCACACAAGTATCTTAAACTGGCAGTCACATGAACTAAAACATCCCACAAGCTATATAAGACTGTGTAAGGCTTACTGAAAAACAAGGCTTTCTGTCTCAGGCAGAGGAAACAAAGGTCATTCATAACACCCACTACTGTTTGTATTTTTAAACTTTTATTATGTCCATTCTCAGAAGCCCTAATCATGATCGAGGTCTTTGTGTGTACAGATATAAAGGTAAGATACCAACCCAGAAATATTTTTGATGATGTAGACAGACAGTTACACAGGAAAGGGTTGCAAATATGCACATGCACAAATGTGTCTGTGTGGTTTATGTCTAGCATCCTGTCTCCTCACGATACCACCCATGGGCACCACAGTGTTAGGTGCCACCCCCAAAATAACAAAGGAATCATTGACCAAAGAACGTGCAACTGCAAATAAGGATCAAACTGCCCTGAGTGCTTAGTTTGAGCCTAATGTGCTGCCACACACATGCCAGTATTGGAGCCCTGGAGTCCTGCCTCTCCCTGTCTCCAGTAACCATGAGACAGCAATCCTTCCCACATTTGCAGAAACAAAGATTTTATTTTTCATAAATATATTAATACCTGTTCTTCCCTCATGCTAGCAATTTGGTTGATTTCTTGTTTATTGCTTTTCACCTTCTACCATCTATAATTCAGCCACATAGCCCCCAGGAGGTGGAGAACTAAATCCTCATTTTACAGAGACTTGCCTAGGAAAGGAGTGATATGATAGCTGGAACTGGATCTCTGGCATTCCTAGTTCCTAACCCAGGACACAATCCCAGAGACAGCAATCCCACAAGCTGTGATGCCAGGGCAGTTGCTGGCTTTTGGAGGTTTCCTCTGGCGTCTGTCTCCTTGGGTTTTGCCATGAATAACAACTGCAGGATGTGACCCTGATTGTAAATGAGGTCCATGGGTGGGTTGTGCACAGTCAGTCTTGCTTCTTCTCCTCTCGTCTTTAATCTTGTATTTCCGAAATCAAAGTGTTGTACCTGGATCCTCTCAGGGGTCCCTCTGTGGATTAGGTCATGGGATTCATTTCAGTTCTCAGTAAAACTGGTTCTTGTGATTAATCTGCAACCATACCCGACCCCAGAAAATCCTGTGTTAGGGACTGGAAGGGGTGAGGAGAGAAAAGGCTGTGAAGAATCAGCTCCACTCATGCTCTCTATCGAGTGTCTGAGCCATATAGGTCAGGCAGAAGCCATTTGCTGTGCTGTACCTGCTCCATGGATGAGCAGGGGACTGCACTTTGCATATGTGTCAGCTGCCTTGCTTTTCATTTTGGTTCAATTAACTAAACCCTTCTTAAAACCCCGTAGAAATATATATTCCTCTATTGCTCAAGCTACTGCCTTTCCCCCCCCGCCCCCCCTTTTCTTAAAAATTCTTTTTCTTTTCTGTGTTTCTTTGCATGCTGTCGTTCCAGCTCATCCTTCAAACACCCCGGCCGTCTCTTCGAGTGCCGTGGGCTATTTTTAACCTCTGTGCAGGTTCGAGCGAAGCCTCCCCGTGCCCGAGTCCCCCCGCCGGGGTGCGGAGGGGGCTGGCGGTGTGGAGCAGGGAGCGAAGTCAAGCCACAAGGGGGCATGTGCTCTTCTAATTCATAAAATGTGCCTTCATTGACAAAAAAGGCTGAACAATTGGTGAATGGTGTGTGCATAAGTTAATGCTGCTGGAGAGCACGCGGGTAGTGACGGGGGAGCTTGGGCAGGGGGGCTTGTGCCCAGGGAAACAGAGAGACCGGGAGAAGTGATGGGGGCTTAAAGGGCACCTGGGGTCTCTCTGTGTCTCTCTCCTGATGAAGCAGGGAGCTCTGGTGAGGGGAGAGTCAGAGAGCCTAATTCTGTTCCCAGATTCCACTGAAAAAAGTGACAGTGGTAACTCTAAAGCCAGGAAGATCTTAGTGATAGTCACAGGCTCGAGCTGGCTCTGGGGATGCCTTGTTGGTTTTTTTAAGGTTTTGTAGCAAATGCTCTCAGCTGCCAAACATTTTTAATTCCTTCGCTAGGTGACAGTAGAGGAGACTAATGGCTAAGAAGAATATTTACAAACAGAATATTTTTTTCTAAGCAAACTTGACATCCACCTCCATCTCCTAGCCTGGTGTGGCTGAATCCATCCTCACCATGGTAAGTTCCCCACCTTTTGCTATCTTTTCCTGCACTACAGCACTGTGTTGGGGCTTGGGTGGTTTCACCAAAGGACAACCATTGTAGAAGGAAGAGAGAGGGGCTGAGCACTGAACAGGAAGCATGGATCCCTGGGGATGCTTTAGCCCAGCCCTTCTATGGTCTCAGGCATGTGTGAGTACTCTGATGAATTAAAGCACTAGGAACTGCTAACGACCACTGTGAAGTCTTGCTTTCAAACAAATTTCCCAATGAAATGGAAAAAAGAAAATATGAGATGAGCAGAAGCTTTTCTGTCTGAGGATCTCACAACAAATGTTTGGTTTATTGGTTTTTTAGAGTCCTATATTCTCAATCCAAAATGGAACCAGATGTGCTGGGAGTCAGTTTTTAACTTTCCAGGATATGGAGTTCAGCCAAGGATGAATTTGACGAGAGAGAATTGATCAGGATGGTCCTAAGCGATATTAGGATCGGGGAGGCAGCCCTCATTCTGCCTGCCCTGTAAGTCCATGCTCTTCTTCTGCAACCCTTCCTCTCCAGCTCTCTTGGCAACACTGTCAGACCTTTACCCACCATGGCCTGTGACCCCCCAGCACAGTCAAGGGCTCTTCCACCATCATTAGAGACCGTGCTGAAATAAGGGGCAGAGTTACAGACAGTGATTCTTTCCCTGCTCCCTGGATTATTTCCTGCTTCCCTTTCCTTTCTTTGATGGGGAGAGGGAGGGGGAAAGCCAGGCAGTAAGGAGAAGTACAGTGCTGTCCCTACAGCATGCAGAGGGGAGATACTGGATTACTCCACAGTGACAAACTGGTGTGTCACAAGAAATACCTCCTCAAGTAACCAGGCATGGGAGGACCGGGCCTACAGCCACCATTGTTTAACTTAGATAATTCAGTCTTCAAGCCCCTCCATCTCATTTTAAAAAGGCAGGGAATGCCCTCATCATGCAGGTCAGAAGGTAATGTTGTCCTCAGTGTCTATCTCTGCCTCTGCACAGGGAGAAGCAAGACATAGGTACTGCAAGGTTTTATACAAAAAAGAGGAGGGGAAGCAGGCTGGATTTACCTGTAGTCTGAAACGGATTCATGTCTTGAATGAGTTTTCCAAAATGGCATGTCTGAAAATCTTGAGTACAATGCAGCAGAGGTAGAAATAAACCTGCAAAGGGCTTTCTGTTGTGTCAGATGCTCTGACAAGACAGTGTCGTGTGTATGATAACATTTGTTGGAGAAATCAGCAGAAACAAACTCAGCCTGAAGTATGCTAAAGCCTGGGACATCACATCCAAGGCTGCTGCCTAAGGGTCTCCTTTCAGAAGCTAATTCATGATGCTGACAGCAATACCACACCATTCAACATTCTGTGATGTGGCATGGGCAAAGCTTTGGGAAGCCTTGCTTGCCCTTGGGACATGTTTGGTTAGGTGGGATGTTTGGATGCAGGACAGTCACTTCTCACTGTGTTACCAGTTTGTCAGACCTTTGGTAGTACTTTTTACTTTTGCTAAATTCCAGATAAATCCTCCATCCATCAGACTCCTTGCACTTCATGCAGACCAGAAATTTCCCTTTGGACATCCACTTCCAAGGGTAACCCTCCTGCACATGGGAAAAAAGACATCTTGCTTTGACTGGAGGCTAGACACGGCCACTTGCTTGTGTGCTGTCTGTAGTCTGTGGCCTCTAATACCCCTAAAGCCATGTGCCATGAAGCTTATCCTGACTGAAAATCTCCTGATTCTTCTTCCAGGACTGAAGCTCCTGCAGTAATTCCTAATAGCCTTTAAATACAGGATGCAAATTTGATTTAAAATCTGAAAATAGTAAGGTATATCTGTCCTACCCACAGTGAAATTTGGTAACTTACTTTGTCCATCCTTCTTCCTCTCTTCTAATTGTTCTTTTTTGTACAGTTTCTCACTTAGACTGCAATCTCCTTGTGTACAGGACTCTCTCTTATACTGAACCACACAGCACTGTGTGCACTGAACTGCCTCCTTTCACTATTATTTAGTGCTTACTACATTTGCTGCTGCACAGGTGGTGTGGTAACTCCCTGCTCTTCTAGAAAATTCCAATAGTCATAGGACTGCAATGCCTAAGAAGTCAACAATGAAATGCTAAAAGAAATATCCCTTCCCAATGTGGTCTTAACTGTGAGCTGCTAGAATTAGGTCCTAGAAATGGCATGGCAAAAACTGAGGAGCCTAATAAATAGACCTGAGACACTCTCTTTGGGTGTGCTATTATTAGAATCACAGACAACAAATTGGAAATCCAGCATTTATCTGCATCTGTTCTGAGTGTATGAACTGTGTTGACTGTAGCTGTATTGATTGACTGTCAGAGTAGCTTGGGAAAGCTGATATCGTGATACACTGCAAGGTCTATGTTGAGAGATGGCGTGTGAGATATTTGGTTCACCTGCAGAGGTTTGGCCAGTGTGTCTGCAGCAATTGTCCCCAGCCTAGTGGTGTGATCTCCTGGTCACAGGGAGAGGTGAGCTAGGCCATTACACAGAAGGAATCTGTATAGAAAGGGAAAAGTCAATACATCTTTTTATGTGATGTATGTAGGCTCAGCACTGGAGCAGAGGCCAAGCCTAGCTTGCACCTGTTTGCTTGTGTGACCTTGCCTTGTGTTTTGCCACAGCAAGGGAGACATTGGACTCTGTCCAAGAGTCCTCCATACTCATTTCCAGTGTGCATGCAATGGCAGGTGAGGGCCCTGCTGAGGCACAACACCCAGAGGGCAGAGTTGAGGTGGCATTGCAAACAGCAATGTGTGCACCACAGTTGTGGGTCTCTTTGGTTTCCTTGCTTGCTTTCACCCACACTCTGCTTCTCTACTTCCTGAAAGGAAATGAAGGAAATTTAATTCCCTCTAAGCAAAGTTTTGGGATACCAAGTCATGCCGAGTCTCTTCAGTTCACACAAACATCCACACCCCTAGAAAAATGTAACCTTCTCCATGTCGAGAGCCCAGGTCCCCACACTGGATTTAGTTTATGGTCTTACACACTACTTTCCTCTCTATGCTCCTATGTTTGCAGGTACCAGCAAGAAGCTCCAAAGAGGAGCTAGGGAAGGACTGTGGAGTAGCCTGGGCCACTGACTACACTTTGAATGGTGGAGAGGACAAATGTGAAGGGAGCACATACGACAAGCAGGAGACCTGAAACCAAGTGCCTCAAAGCCCTCTGAGGTATGGGTGTTGGTTCTAAAGTTGATCACCTTTTCTCATTTTTTTTCACTGCTTTCATCTACCATATTCCTTTGGGCTCTTTTTACTTCCTACAGTGCTTCAGGTCCTCAGAAATCACTTTCATTGCACCCACACTTTGTACCTCCATACCTTCTGACACCTTCCCCTTCCTTTCCATGCAGCTCTGCTTGCAGCTCTCCTCCCATGTTTCCTCCCACATGTCCATCCCAGCTTTACTCTTCTGCGTCCCACATCACACTTGGAGGTTATTTGACATATCTGTGAGCAAGTAAGAGCATGGCAGTGCTTTGAGGTGTGAGTTTACCATGCACAGAGTGGCAGTACAAAGGACAAGGGCCAAGGGCCAGCCCCAGGCTGCTCCTGGTGCATTGGGGAGGGAGTTGACAGCTCTGGAAATTCAGAAGCTTATTCTTGGTCAAACAAAAGTGCCCCATGAAGGAAAACAATGCACAGTACCAGGTGGCTCTGGCCAGAGACAGGCTTGGTGCCCAACAGAATTCCTCTCTACTGCACTTACACAGGGGGGAATGGGAGATGTTTGTAATCTGTCCTCTTAACTGCCTACCTGGCCTTCATTCTGCACCAGGCCTTTCACCACACTTCTGAGCTAGGGCCCCAGCTACTCCCTTGCTTTTTTTCCTGTTGTCTTCTAACCCCCCTCGCACTAATTGCTTTTGTGCCTCCAGAATCCTATCCTCACTTTCCTGTGCTCTCCTCCAGATCCTTCTTCCTTCTGCATCCAGCCAACCCAGCCTGCCCCTCTTCAGCCAGCGCACATGCCCCAAAGCCTTCCCTCTGTCCACCACCCCCAAAATGTAAAAAATTTAGAGATTTCAGAATAGTTTGTGCTAAAGGGATTTTTTTGTCAGTGCCTTATTGGAGCAGATTACCAAATTGCTTGTTTTTCTTTGGCTGCATTCACTTTCCTTGCTCCAGGTAACCTAATCCTGTTGGTTTTAACTGTCTTCTATCTTCCCTCAGTAAGTCATTACTGATTTTTCCTGACTACTTATGTTTCTGAAACAACAGTGGACTGTTTATTTTAGAGAACTTACAAACCTTGGTTTAAATCAGAGATAGTGGGGTTTGGACAAAAACAGCTCTTGTAAAACATGAGAAGCCTGTGTATCACTCTGTTCCCAAAAGCTGTCAAGAGAAGTCACCTGCACAGTGCACAGGTGCTGCTCAGGTTTAACCAACAGCCCACGGCACCTCGTGATCCATGGGGATCACTTAGTTATTTTCCCAGCAAGCTGTCTGGAAACCTTCTTGCCTCAACATGTCTTCCTTCCCATGTACAACTCACTTGCTTTGACTTGATAGTTTGCCACAAGCTCATGTGGGGACCTAGAGGTCAAAGGCCAGTCACTTTTGCAGTAGAGTGCCATCACTGGTGCTGAGCACCAGCAGAAATGAGTATCAAAGAAAAGACCAGTCTGAACATGGCCAAAACATCTACAAAACCATGATGAGATTGATGATGACAACAATAATAATAGTAGTAGTAGTAATAATAATAATATCAGTAGTAATACAAAGATGAATGAATGCATGAATGAATGATTCATACAATGGCCGTGCTTTCAGCCTTTTTCTATTTCTCCCTCAGAACTAAGAGTGGAGCCTCTGTACACACAAATGACATGTGAGATGCCCATCTCAGACAGGCTGTGCATCTGCAACTTCTTGCTCAAATGACTCCAAATTTGCCCCAAGTGGTTTTAGCCACGGCCTCTGGGAGGTTCATCAATATTGCAAAAATCATATTGAGCATATGAATATTGGGGTGTGTTGCATACTTCCTCATTCAGCAGAATATGTTGCTCATTCTTCACTACAGCAGAGCAATGCACACTCTCCAGGATGGATCTGAGTGTGTGCAGTGTGCTGAAGTATTGTAAGTAATAAATGGTGCACCCAAAAGTGCCTAGCTGCAGTGGTGATTAATCATTTAGGCCCTGATCCTGCAAACATGCATGAATTTAATGTTACTACTATGAGTAATCTCCTTGATTTCAAATTAGATTAGTCACAGTCTTAACACTTGGCACGTGAATAAATGTTTGCAGGGCTACAGCCCTATTTATGGCCTGATCTTGCAAATTATTACTGTCTAGCACTGTGCCTCTGTTTCTGAATATTTTCACCAATGCAAAAAAAAAAAAAAATTCCTCACTCTCCTGAACTGTGAACGTTGCAGGATTAGATCTGCTGTTTGTTACGTATGTACAGCTCTGCATTGTGTAGGTCATGGATAGATATAGCTGTATCTGAGCATGGGTGTGTGCCTTGATGCAAAGCACTCAAAACCTGATCACCATCAATGTTTTTTACTGTCCTTTACCACTGGTTCTAAGATTTAGGTCTACCATCTACCAGTGTACATGGAATTTTTCTCCTACTTCTTTTAAAAAAAAAAAAATGAAGAGAGAGAGACATTAAATCAGTTTTGCTAACTTATGATGAAGACAATAAGGAACCCAATAAGCAGCTTGCAAGTTTAAGTCACCAGTCTAATCAAATTCCTCTGGGCTGCGGTGTCCTTTCTGTGAAATCAACCTGCATTAAAGCGACTGGGTTGCTGTTTGTGAATGTACCATCTCTGCAAATTACCGCTGCTCCGTTGCTTTGTGTTTGTATGAATGGGGGTGACATGTGCTTGCCCACAGGTCCACGTGAGAGAGGTGGGGTGAGGAAGGAAAGATATTTTTAAAATGAATCTAGAGGGAGAAAGTGGAAGCTGCGGCTTCATAGAATGTGAATGGTATCCTAAAATAACCCCTGTCATCTGCCCACCCACCCACTGCCAAAATCAAGGTGCAGCTCTTTCATTTAAAATTAATTCTTGGCCCCAGAGGGTATCAATAGATCAATATCTTGTGCTTCTGATCTCTTGTGGGCCACCCTTCAATGGCTCATGCAAAGGCTAAAAACAGAAAGATGCAACACAAAAGATACCGCAGTCAGCTCAAGCAAGGGGATATTTTTAGATCAGAAAAGGGAAAGGAGGGGAGAGGGAGAGAGAAAGGAAAGAGAGGGAGAGAGGCTGGTCTAGG
>VXBB01021727.1:384471-394489 GCA_013399915.1 Illadopsis cleaveri | reverse complement strand
TTTTTGTTTTGTTTGGAGATTGTTTTGCTTTGTTGATTTTTTTTTTCTTTGCGTACAAAAATAAGTGAAGAAGATTTTGCAAGGTAGGTTTCTCTGTGCGTGTGTGTGTGTGTGCGTGCAGGTGTTTTCCTTTTGCTTTTTGCAAAGTTTTCTGATTTCAGTTGTTAGATGCTTTTACAAAAAGTAGACTTTTCTGATTTGTTCGGCTGCCTGCCTTGGAAAAGACTGGACAGCGTTGCATTCCCTCTCCTTGTGAAGAGTTCTCTAGGCTGTCGTGTCGTGTGTCCTGTGCATTTCATGTTCCTGCAGGAAAGCATGCTAGTTTGCAAGCTCAAACTGCAGGCAGGGAGCTATGCATTTAAGACCCACACACACTTTTTGTAGCGGCTGCAACTTTCATTTTCTCACATTTTGGGGTGGGGGGAGAAGAAAGGCGTCAAGTCACTCGGGAAACGAGCTTGCAAATGAAATTTTAATTGCAGAAAGGGTCAAAGTCAGCAGCGTTGAAGCTTAAGGAGGATGGAAGGGAGTTGACATTTCTTGCATAGAGAATTTGCTACCACTGGGAATAGACTGAAGGTCCATAGTGGAGGGGGGAAATAGGTAAAATAGTAACAAAGTAAATGATGAGGCAAAACACTAATTAAAGTGATGCAGGAAAGTGAGAGGCTGTTACAAGCTCTAACCACCTGTAGAGGGAAATCTTTATACATAGTAATTTCTGATAGCTGATCTATAGAGAAACTACAGAGAATTACATGTTCCAAACTTTGTTGCTCTGCAATGTGTAAGCCAAGATGACAAAATTCCTGGTTAATTCTCAATGGTTTGCAAATTGGAGATACTGTTAGCTCGAGAAAAATGGGGGTTCAGCAGCTACTGATTCTTTATCTCCACCTTGGCTGCAGCCATCTGTGGTGCAGCCACATCCTGGTTTTCTTTACTGCTGCCGCACTCGATGTGGTTATCAAGAGATGTCTTGCCTGAGAAGAGTGGGTTTGATTTTTTACCAATTTCAAGCAGGTTTTTTAATTGGAAAAAGTTGGATGGTCTTCGCTGTCTGAGGGGATGGTTTCCAAAGTAGCTGTAGGTTTGGAAACAAAACCAGTGGAAAGCATTTTTCCCTTCAGAGGTTCCTGCTCTCAAGTTCTGTATAACTAGAAGAGTAATACCTTGTGACAACTGACACAGGGCACAATATGAGTAATGTGTTACACTTTGGGCAGTGCCTTTTCTTCTGAGGAATCTCAGGGCACTCAGCAGAGCAATGATGCAGCCTGATCTCAGAGGGGACACAACATGCAACTGCAGGGTGATGACCAAGTGCCTCAGAAGGGTGAGGTGGCAGTGGAAGTCAAAGTCATGGCAGGTTGTGCAGAAAGTCAAAAGTGAGGTATTTAGGAGGCAGTGTTTTCCCTTCACACTTGCTCATACACTATTTTCACCCCTTGTCATGAAGGACAGATCTGTCAAGAATGGGCTGCTGGCTACAAAGCACTCATTTCTTAATCATGGAGTCTTAGAATGATTTGGGTTGGAAGGGACCTTAAAGATTATCTAGTTCCAACCCCCAGGGACATTGTCCACTTGACCATGTTGTTCAAGGCCCTATCCAACCTGGTCTTGAACACATCCAACACTTATTTCTTCTGATGCCTGTTGCATCATTGGTCCACCTCCCTTACAGAAATATGGACGTCTCAAGTTAACCTGGACTTGAATCACCTCTGCTGCCATCTGTTGACCCCTCATCTCTTGTTTGCCTGTACAGCTGAGGAAACATGGAAATCCTGTGTTTTATTCCTGTGAATCTTGATGCATATGTCATTGGGGACATCTGGCTAGTGAGACTACAAAAGATGAAACACCACGGACAGGGCCACTCTCTTGTTTCCTCCACATAACATTACAGCAGCTGGAGCATGTCACCTCGGGGTGCTGTTTTGGGTCCAACCTGTGCCCTCATAATCTGCATTAACACCTCTGATTTTTGGGTCAATGATCTCTATCATCTTCTGCCAAAACCCCAAGTTGTTCCCAACCCTTGTTTACTGAGGTTTGTGCTTCATCTTTTCTTTTCTCTGCTCCTTATCCCAACCCCCAAATCTTTGGCTGATCTGGATATCTGAATGTTTTGAAATGCCACCAGGTTAAACAGCTTCAGGAGCTCCTCCTTTGACACTTCAAGAAAGCAGTCTGCAGCAGGATGACTCTTGGTAATGGGTTTTCATTAACTCCTTTCACTTCCTCCTCTCTGGGAACTTCTGAGGTCCTACACATGGTCTTCTCTGTACAAACTCTCTTTAACCCAGATATTCTCACATCCACTTCACCTATGAGTCAGTGCACTTTCTAGCCTACAATTACATTTGCATAGCTTGTGCAATAGAGGGAATTCTCCAGCTTGCACACTGCTCATCTACCCTCCTGCAGCTTTCCAGATGCTATGTCTTTTAATGTCAGGTTTAGAAGGATTCTCTGTGTTGAAAGAGCTAACCACTACCTTTTTTTCTGCCCTGTCCTTTCTCTCTACTACCATCTCCCCCTAGTCCAACAGTGAACAGGACTGCATCAACACAGGATCTTGCCCTGAAAATGCTTATGTTGGTTTAGATGCTTGTGCAGAAGGATATTCCTTATTAAGGTTCCTCCTGATTTGTATGGTCTTCTGCTACTCCTGATTTTCTCATGTTAAACTATGTCCTGTGATGCAAGTTATCTCAAGGAGGCTGCATAAGCTAATTCTAAAGTGAAGTTTTGATTTAAGGTGGTGGTCGCTTATGTCACCATACAGCATATTAAGTGTCATGTAGACAGCCATATAGATGGAAATCCTGTATTTCTTCTCACAGTACTTCTCCGAATGGTCTTACCAGGAATTGCACAGTACCTCTGAAGATCTAGATACAGTCTTCGCCATAGTAAGTGGGCAATAAAAGTACCACTTTCTTATGAAAAGCCTTCAGAGAGGCAACCCCACACCACCTTATAAACTCTGGACACAAGAAACAAAGCTCTTTCTTCTACTAAACTATGCATTCTGTAGAAGGACTGGACAAAAGGTCAGTGCTGGTGAGGTAGAGCAAAACACTTTATTGCTTGGAGTCCCTTTTAGTTTATAGAAAAATGAGCAAGAGGACACAAGTCCATGAAATGTCTGACAGAAGAACTTCCCTCTCTCAATTTCACAGCAGACCTCTCTGAAAGACACTTCAGAGTTCAGTGATACCTATGTGCAGTCCTACTGCCCAGTTAGTTCACTTCTGCTCTCTCAATTGAAAACCTAATTTCAAGCCAAGATGAGTGTCTCCACTCATACTCACTGGAGTATTTTTGATATTCTATGACATTTTTCCCCTTGAAACACCAGGATCACAAATAGGATTCAAAGATTGCCTCAGCCCTCATATTTGCTCTATGGCAACAAATTCTTGCTGATTCTTGTTGTGTAGAAGCTTCAGCTCCTTCTGCTTTTCAGGCTTAGCCACCAGCTTCCCATTGACTCCCACTGTGAGTATGAGGCCATGTATCTTGCTCTTACTGCTTTCTTACTTTCCACTTCTCTTTGTACTACCCAAGACCTCCTGCCTATGGACTTGCCTGTCATTTACTATAATCCTATCAAAATTATCTGCACAATATAGTATAATATAAATAATATAATTTATAATATAAATAATATGCTAGCTTCATAATATAATTTATAATGTAACAATAGTATTTCTGCAAAATATAACTATTCTAAAATACAAAACCATGCTGGGACACAAGTAATTTTCCTCTGTTTTTCATGAGGCTCTGTTCTGTGCCCTTCCATTTGAATTGTAACCTCATGGGGCTGGTATTGAGTCTTGTTCATTCTTTTGTCCAGTACCTGTCACATCACAGGTGGGTAGGTAAAAATGACATCAGCTGTCATTGGTTTTACTTTTTGTTCCCCCTGAATAAGGATCCAGCTTTATTTAATGCTCCAACCTATTTTCAAGTGTTGACTCCAGCTAAAATGTACCACGTTGTTACTTTTTGATTCTGGGTTTACACAACACCCAATAGGATGAGAGCTCAATCTGAGATTTCCAGCATATGATAATGAAGCTCACGTTTGAAAGTTTAACTTGTGACGCATTGCCA
The DNA here is from genome assembly GCA_013399915.1 of Illadopsis cleaveri. Taxonomy (NCBI): domain Eukaryota; kingdom Metazoa; phylum Chordata; class Aves; order Passeriformes; family Timaliidae; genus Illadopsis; species Illadopsis cleaveri. The sequence goes on along the minus strand of VXBB01021727.1, from coordinate 390,358 downwards.
ATGTAAGGAGCAATCAGCTGATACAATATTAACGTTAACAAAAATTAACACATTTCTAAATTTAGCTAAATACTAATTGTCAGTCTTGAACAACAACTCAGAATAGCTTTTACATGCAAACCTTGAACTACTCAGAAAATCATTACATGGAATGTAATTCAGACTTTGTATCTCTGTTCATATAGTCCTATAATAATTGCAATTACTGCAAAAGCAGCACAAAAACAGTGATCTGTGAGGCATTTGCATAAGTATAAGGGTTTCATCCCCTGGCTCTGCAGCAGGCATTTATAGCAATATGATAATAGCCTGCACTTCTCTGTTGCTCATCCATGGATCTTCAGATATTCTACTAATACTCAGTAAGTTATGTATGATACTTCTCCATCCAGTTCACATCATGAGCTGGGTAAGTATTAATATACATCTCTTGTCATTAAAAGGATATACATAGAAGCCACAGCAAGGACCAGCGACAGAGCTGCTGCCTATCCTGTGCTTTGGAGGGGACAAAATGAAGAGAACCACTGTAGTTTCCCTATCCACATTTGGTCATATGGTGATAGTGGTTTGATCATGTGTGTGCAATGCAATGGTGTGTCTGAGGACTTTTTAAAGGGCCTATACTCTTCCAAGTAATGAAGTGTGTCCTTCTTCCTGTGAATTTCATGCCATGTCTTGTCTTCTCAGTGATAGCTGTTAGTCCAGCAGCTGTCAGTTTTCCCTAGGGGAGGTGAAGCATGTCTTAACAGTAAAAACTTGTAGATGTTTCCACTCCTATGCCCAGTCACACGAATTGCCTTCTCCCAATTCATGACCAAATAACACCATATACTAATATACATAGTCATTTACAAAGTAAAAGAATGTGAAGTCTACCATGTTTCTATTGAGAAGATTCAGCATCTGGGAAAGTAAAAACCATTGGTGCTTGCCCAGCTGGTCCTCCTGGGACATCCACAAGTTCTGTACACACTGATGGTTTGTCAGTCACAGTCAGGGAACCAGTGGCTTAATTTGTAAACTGTGCATAGAAAACACCACTTGGATCTGAGCACAAACAGCTTGGACCTTGGTGCCATTTATAGGGTTGAACTTGCTATTAGCACACAGCGCATAAATGTTGACTGAGGATAAAAATAGATGTTCGGACAAAAAGTCATATGTTATCTAGATCTTTTGATCCATTTGTGTTTTAATTTTCCTTCATGTTGTTGGAAACTGCCAGATGTTTCTACTTTACTGAATGTGGATTTCTGGAACTTGGGGGTCTAGAGAGATAGGAATTCCATCCAGGACTGCTGAACAGTGTGAATTTGAGACTTTTTGTTACCCCCAAAAGGTAAGTAGAGGAGTGACTGATGAAATCACCATCCTGTCCTTATTTGAATATGTGTTACTAGCTGAGTAGCAATTTCCTGTTGCAATTCTTGATAGCCACATTGAGCTACAATAAAAGGAAGAACAAATTAGTAAAGAACAGTGGTACAGGAGCACCAGAGGTCAGGATGAGTGCTCACAAGGTCATGTCTTCATAACCCTAGGCATCTCACCTCGTCTTTCACTTCACCATCTTAGAAATGAAGCTAAATTAATGTATTTTCTTTTTCCCACCCCACTGTCTTCTGCCTTGAGAGAACTTGACTTTTTTTTCTTTGATGGATCCTTTGGCTTCTTGTTTTATTATCTCAATAAATAAATTCTTCCTAAATTACTTCAATATCACCCTATCCATATCCCATTCTCTCACACTGACTGTAGTACTGGATAGCTTGAGGTAAAGATTGACACAGATTTTTGGCATTTCTTCATCACAGCCTTCCCTTTTTTTCTACCTGTTCAAGTTCCCATATAATTTACCTTGAAGTGTTATCTTATCTTTTTGGTCTTGTTTATAACGCTTTCTTTAAGGTGGTTGCCAGATATGTGTGCACATTATGTTAAAGGTCATGGGTCTTATTCGTGACAAGTTCCATTTTAAAGACTAATGAAAATCAAATCTTAGTGTAAAGGCTCATCAAATTTATAGCAGGATTCTCAAAGGTTATGCTCCTTGTATCTGAAGTATGATGCCTAGTCACTGTATTTCTTCCATAGGTTTAACTTTTATTAAGAAATGATATGATTTTCTTTTGATATCATCCTCAATATTGAGACCTTAGTACTCTTTTCCACCAGCTTCATTATGCTAATGCTTTTCTTCTTTTCATCCCTGTTACGCAGAAGTATGTCTCCAGGGCCTGATTTTGCAGCCATTGGAGGAAAATCCAGTTTCTATCCTTTTACATGTAATAGTAATGATATATATATAAAATGTAAACAGAAAAGTTAATGATGACAAAGCAACCCACGTATTCTGACATTTCAACCCCAAACTGTTCAAAGTGTTTATTAATACAATCTGCGTGAGATGATTCTTGCACAAGTTGTCTATTTTATTGGTATCCTGGTATATGCGTTCATGTTCTCAAAATGTTCCATAAATTGAAGTCTTAATCAGCCCTTGATCTTCTGACACAGGTGAGATTTTCTTTACTAATATACTACAGTTTCTCATTCTAATGTTGGAGGTAAAGAGTTCCTTTCCTCCTTTTTCTTCCTTGCACGCTTTGATCTCTGATTATTTATAATATTGCTGTCTTCTTACTGATGACTTTTATTGATTATCTCAATGCTATAGATATCTTCAAGAACATCCTGTTTAGGTAAGTGAGTATTGTCTTGTCTTCATTTCATGAGTAGATATGCCAAGCATAAAGTGATTGGCATTTCATCTAAAATTTGAGGAGGACCTCAAAATTATTCAAGGAAAAAGCCTTTCCATCAGAAATTTCAGAACAACACTTGTTGTAGCAAATTTGTGATTGGAAGAGGAATACCTAGATTCTAATCCTCTGCTTTAACTAGAAGTTACTCTTCTTCAGTCCTTTCACTAGCATATCCTCTACCACCTATAAAACCCAGCAAATTGTTGAATAGGTGTTGCTCTAATTTATTTCTGTGTCTATGTGACTGCTCTTTCTTCTGCATTCTACATTTTTCTGTAACAAGAGTTAACTAGCATAAGTTTTTGATTGACCTGATATAAGGTGAATTTTATTCAAAAAGCTGAGGTGAGTTTGTGAGATCCTAGTATACCATGGTGACACTTCACTCTGTTTCTGTTTATCTTCCGTTCTCCTTATGTTTGGAACATATCACATGTCTTTCAGCTGCTTGGGTGAACTAGGCCAAGAACAGGCTTGGAATGTTATTGAGAGTAAGACTGGGTTAGGAGAATATTTTATAGCAATTATGTTATTGAATGGCTCACAGGTATGCAGAACTCCAAGGCTCTGAGGGGGTAACTGTCAAACTACTGAAAAGCCAAATTGAGAAGGAAGTGATGTCTTGAATTTGCTGGATCAAAAACCCAAACAAATTATGAATACCACTAAAATAGTTTTATTTTCAAAGTATACTACTTTTTAAGTGTCAGATCATAGTTGGTCTTGAGCAGCCGTTTTGTGCACACTAATGTTTTACTATTAATAATAATAGTAGTGTCCCAATCTGGGACATTATCCATGTGGGCAGAGTCTGAAAAGGAAATTTCCAGGAGTGAGGACAGTTCGATATGTGGAGCAGATATGTTAGAAACTGGGCTGCCCCTTTGGCATCTCCAGTAGCTGCAGGTGAAAGGCCACACACCTGCAGCTGATGGGGACTCTGCTGCTTCAGTCACTGTCAGGTGTCACTTTACAGTGGTGGGACAAATACAGGATCCATTGCTTTCATTAAGACTTCATTGGCAGGGAGGCTTAGTTGTTCAAAAATGAGATGGCTAATAACTAAAATATCGAGATAGAAGATAGATTTTCTTTTTAGTGCTGCTAAGGATCGAGAGAAATGGGAATTGCTGTTTGGTACATGGTCACCTGCCAAACATTCTTTTCAGTTTGGATAGCTTCCATTTCTTTTTTTTTTCATGAGAGGGATTCTCTAGGCACTGGGCCTCACTTCAACCAAGCCTTTAGCAGCAGGCAGGGAAGACAGGAGATGGTTCTGCTGAGATGGAGATGGTGCATTGGGCTGGAGAAGCAGGGGACAGCAAAGAGGAAGGCAGGCTGGTTTTATGAAAATGAGGTTGAAAGATGGTACCACAGCTTCCATGAGAACATGTTAAACCCATTGGTAGGAAGGTCTAGTTCTTTTACTAAGACTATAGAGCTTAGGGGGAAAAAAACAAACTTAAAAAACCCACACAAATAAAACCCAACGCCCCCCTCCCCCAACACAAACAAACAAAACCCAAAATCAAACCTAAATAACCCATACATGTGACTGCTAGGAGCTGCTCAAGATGTGAAGCAGGGAGGGACTTCCAGGCATCTTTATGGCTGGAGAGGGCCTGAGGTCCAGGAGCTGAAAGGCTTGCCAGTATGCCCACTCCTGACCTGCCTCAGAGATCATCCTTGGTACACAACCAGTTGCTACCTTTTTCTCTGTGACAGAGAAAAACTAGGGCTGAACAGCTTTCCTCTGTTCATGTGCACAGAGGTGAACACAACAGAGAAATGCAAAGCTCTTGGGGTGTGTGTGGGAGGGAATAGAGTAGATGATCATCCCCTCCTTCCACAGTAGGCCATGGGTTATCTGAAAGCTCTTGGGTCCAAGTGACAGAAGGTAGTTTAGGTGTGCACTCCTCCATCCCTCTGTGTTGCCTAATGTTTTTATTAACCCAGGATGAGCTTTGTTGCAGCTCCTCGAAGAAGGTATGTTGTGTGTCTGGTGCTCTGTCTGGGCTCTTGAGGTGTCTTGATCTGTCCTTGGTATAAGGTCTTTCCCTACAGTGGTATTTCTCTGCATCTGTCTGTCTTCTGGGCTGCTCCTGCTATAAAGGCCAGCTTCCCAGGTGTATATGGTGAAAACACAGTTTAGGTTGGGCTTTTCTCCTAGGTCTGAAGCAGAACGTCTGTCCCAGTCCTGGGAAGATGGATCTGTGGCTGGCATGCCAGAGATGTGTGAATGAAAATGGATCTGCTCACTTCTACCAGAGAGCGTGTGTAGTCATTTTAAAATGCTTAATCTGTGTGCCCAAGCCTGACAGTGCTTATGATGTGATCTCATATAGGTGTGTGGTGTCCCCCTCCCTGTGTGCTGCTACATCACTGCCGTAGTTTGCAATGGCATTGTCTGGCTAAGAGACAGAGGAGGAGACAGCCTTACCTCATTGATTGCAATTTATTGACATTAGGAAATTCATTGTCTGCAAAAGAAGTTGGTAATAATTAAGTAAGTTAATAAATAAGGAATACGTGTGTACAGATTAGACAGTAAATAACTTACTGGCTTGTTGATTGCCCCAACATTTTGCTTCTCTCTTCATACAAGGTGTGAAAAGGGCTGATGGTGGGCAGGGCATGGCAGGATATTCTTACCTGGTGAAGAGATGGTCCATAAACCTTGGCTTTCCCTCGGGTGCTGGCGTGTGTGCCTGAGCCTGTCCCCGGGGTGGGGAGGTTGTTTAATGCTTTTAGTGCCATTTTCCAACAAATGAGAGATGTGTTTAAAAATAGCAACAGCCCATTGCGCTTGCCTTTTTTTAGTCATTTTAAGAAACAGCTGCATCCCTTTGACTGGGAGACAGGGAAGGCGATCTGCTCTTCAAGGTCCTCATTAGCTCCTCTGGGACCGTGGAAGGGCTCCTGGTGCCCTCCCTTCCCCAGCTGCATTTGTTAATTGACCCCTCTTCACACACTTAGTGGCAAGAGAGGTCGTTTCAGAGATGTGTTTTGCTTAATGGGAGCAGGGAAAGGTGTGGTGCTTAAAGAAAATCCCTCTCTTGGCCAGATAAACCCCGCATTTGTCAGCAAGACAATTCTCTTTTGTCTGGTTGCTATTGATG
>VXBB01021727.1:316670-370429 GCA_013399915.1 Illadopsis cleaveri | reverse complement strand
TTTTTAATTTCCTGGTTTTCCCCTTATTTTTATTTCATTGTTCCTTCTTCTTTGTCCCGACTCAGGCACATGCACACTGTCTCTCTGTTCTCCTTCCATTGTGTCTCCCAGATTTTCACACACCTCCATGGTCACCCTTTCCTGGAAAGGGCCCTCAGCTGATTCCCCTGCTACACTGCTCCTCCCACCTTGTTTCCTATAATGAACCCAAGATGAGTGCTCCTGGTGAACACAGGAGGTGAAAATTGGGAGTCAAGGCAGAAGAGTGAGGCTGAGTAGCCAGTTTAACAGGCATGATCAGTAGCTGGCTTGGCCTCTGTTTTTTTGGGCACTTGGACATTTACAATGCTCATCACGGATGCAGAGTGGGCAGACATCAGGGCCTGTCAATGTAAGTGTGAGAAACCTTCTCCTCACCTACTGAGTTTGGTGTTAGGGTTCCTCACCTTAATTGTTCTGTAGGTAAATTAGAGAGATGTGTGCTGCTGTGGACTTTGCAGGCAGTTTAGAAATGGATTATCCATCTGCAGTGTTTTGCAGATGATGAGGCAAGTTACAAGGTAAGCATATGCTCCCTGCTTTATGACAAGTTGAGACCAGAAAGAATGGGAAGGAAGGATCCATTACACAAAAATAGGATTTTTGGCATGTATTACACATTTTTATAGAGTTTTGTAATTAACTGTATGTGTATATGTTTATGTGCATGTTTTTATCTTGCAGTTGTAGCAAAGGGCCAACCTAACTAAACCAAATTAAGAAAAACAAGCAATAGAAAAACCCCAACTTCACAATACTGATTTCTACTCTGAACTGTTTGAGTCCATATACTGGCAGGCCTCCCACACCTTCATCTCATGGCTTTATGAAGAGGTCGAAGGACTCGTGTATAGCATGACTTAAAAAAAACGGGTGCCAAGTCACACAGCTGAAATATTTGGGAGCTATGCTCATCAGGCTTGCAGGTATAAGAGACATTATGTTGAAGACTGACCCTCAAAATAATCTTGAAGGACCCATGGCAATGACTTTTTAAAGTCCCATGTTTTTCTTTAAAAAAAATTAGAAGTATGTTTGTGAAAAGGAAAAGAAAAAAAAACTCCAACTATCTTTTTATGTTTAAATTAAATTTAAACACTTTTTAGTTAATGTTAAAAACCAAAAGCAACTGGTTTTTATTAGTACATGACAGCAAGGAGGCTACATGGCTAGGACAGAAAGATAAACAATTGATCTTGTAAATTGTTGGGGGTTTTTTTGCTGGCCAAACTGAATGAAATGCAACAATAAAGAGCATATAAAAAGGGAGATTAGGATTTCCCCTTGTTTGTTTGTTTTTTTTAGTTTCTCCAAGTGCTTTCTCGTTTTGCTCTTTAAAAAAAATTAATATCAGAAACCATGACATTTTTTACATAATAATTTTAAATTTATTCAATGGTTTTAACTTATTATAACAATTATAGATGGTGCTTTTTTTACTTCTTTAGTTTTTCTTATCCAGTACTTATGAATATATAAGTCTTTGTATGTGCATGGATAGATGTGTATGTGCACATGTGGACATATCCTCAAATATAGGTACATGCAAATCCATAGCAGAAGTAATAAAGGCAAAATGTGATCCCTTTCTTGATAAGTATAAGTTTTGCAACAATTGAAGATGGTTTACTGATCTAGAGGTTTTAATGTACACTAAGAAAATGATAGTTCATTTCATAAATATTTACTAACTTTTAAAAGGCCTATTCAGTATTAATTATGCTGAAGTACAGGGCAGACTATTTTATTATATCACAGTTTATGGAGTCAAGGACATTTAAAAAAATAATGGTTATTGACCAGTGACTGCCTGTATTTCTGCAACTTCCATTCAGGTGTTTTTTAAACACCAATTTTAACTGTTTAGTAAAAAAAAAAATTCTGGCTGTTTGCATTTACCAGCAGTCTGTTGCACTTCAAAGCTTGGTACATAGCTTGCAAACCCAGCAGCTGTTTCTTGAGAAAAGTAACTACATCCTGATCCAGCAAGGGCTTTCCTCCTCCAAGCAGACTTCTAGCAGGACTTAGCCTGACCACAACAGGGCTCCTCACAGCAGTAAATGCTGCAAAGAGATGCAGATGCTTGCAGGGAAAGGCCTTTTGTTTTGCACTACTGTATCTGAGATTTTTTTTCTTTTCCTTTCCACAATGGGTAAAAATATCTGGCTTGTGTTGAAAATCAAGGTCTTGTTGAATTGTGCTTCACTTTTAATTGTCCAGTTACAGAAGTGGGATAAAGACCTTACAGCCCCTGCAAAGGAGCCTGGTCTCTGTGAATGTTTATTTTTTGTCAGTTTGACCAATTTCCATAGGATGCAGTTCTGGCATTGTGTGATTGGCTATCTATTCCCATGCTTGGTAAACCTATTAGCAATAGATATTCTGGCTTTATTAATTCACTGCTCCATGCTACATCTGCTTCAGGGCAGAGGGACTATTCAAAGCCTGAGAGGAATATTTGGGTTTCTAGGTCCTTTCTGATTAGGTTGTCAAAATAAAAGAGTAGGGGTATTTTTTTTAATTCTTTATTTTTTATTTTTAAATTTTTAATTTTTTTAAAATACCACTAACAATTATTGCCTGGCAACTGAACAGAGACCTTCCAAACTTGTATCACACAAACTATTTCTACCTTGCTTGTTTCCTTCTCTGATTATTCATAGTCATACTAAGCCTTTCTCAATGTAATGGACTTTAAAAATATATGTAAAATGCAGCTCCCAAATTGAGAGTGGAGAACCTGCAGTTCAGCATTCAGTAAACAAAATGTTACCAAGTACTGTCATGCCAATAGGTTTAAAGATTCCCAAATGAACACGAGTGCAGAAACCCTTGTAACCTGCTATACTATATCTTTTTGCATAATACCTTCATTTACTTTCCCATATGGTTCGTGAGATTATGGAGCCAGTTTTGCTCCTACAGTGAGGCCATTAGTAAAACTCCTTTAGACTTGTATACAAAAAGTATTTGTTCAAGAGTGATAATTCCTTATTCTGAAGTTGACTTCTTTTTTTTGAGGCATGTGCATCCCTTTCATTTATTTTTTTTTCAGTTGATATATATTTCTATACAGTAGAAACTCATGGTTTAGGTATTTTAATTCTGCCCAAATTTAAGCAGATATTACATGCAAGAAAAACAATCTTGGAAAAAAATCAGAAAATTCTGATGAGGTTGAAATGGAAGAAAACATTGTTCTGCATAAAATAACATTGCATTTCATCTTTATTTTTTCTTTACAGATTAATTTGGTTGTTCTGATGTATAAAAGTCCACAGTCTGTCTGCTCCCTGCTCTGACATAGTCCAACACCCATGTAAGCCACTGGTACCTCATAAGCATGTCCCCTTGTACTCCCCATACTCCATAGGTAAAATTTTAGCTAACATTTTCTCAGTTAAATAATGGTCATTCACTCTTATTAACTAAATCAGTCTCTTGGTTCATTCCTTTTAGAGGAATTTCTTGTATTGATTTGAACTGGGAGAATAGAACTCTGTATGTGGAGGACTAGGTATATGTGCATACATGTAGGCATGTATGTGCATTAAAAATACAGGAAAAATATAGCAACTTAAAATAACAAATTGAATCTAATTAATCTGCCCTTAAGTGATTTGTTTTTAAGGTATTTGGTTAGAATCACAGAATCTTAATTTGTTCATGAAACTGCAGTATAGTTCTCCTATACAGGGAAACAGCTGTGCTGGAGAGGGATTTCACAAACAGTTGCTTTGAAAATGTGTTTGATCATACCTGTTTATAAAGTGCATACCTAGTCCTAAATGAGTTTAACCAAATCTGATCCAAATCCCATTAAGGGCTGTTTTTTAACTGAGTAGGAATTGTATAGTCCCTTCAGTAACCTTGTTTATTTGAGGGTAACAACTGTCAGGATTTGTATGTGTGTGTGCGTGTGTAGCTGTGTAAATTTTATTCATGTATCATCATATAGAAAAAAACATGTTTTATGTAGTTTTACTGTGGCTTTGTGCATGTGTTAGGTAGGCACGTTTCCATGAGGCAGCACGTGGAAGTTGTGTTGTAGTGGTCTACTCCTTATGTGCAAGTTGTTTTGTTTTTTTTTTTTTCAATCTATCTAGGGGATAGCCATCATCTAACCTTCAAGGGGGAAAATGGCAGATTAATTTTTGCTGGTTTTTTCCATTTTAATTTGTCCTTGAAGGTCAAAATTATTTTGGTGATCACTTCATGTCACGATTTTTATTTGGAAGCAGACAATAATGTCTCTGGCACAGGGACTGAGAAGTTAAGAACACGTATCTGAAGTGTCTGACAAATCAGAAGAGGTTTTTTTTTTGCCCCACTCCATAGTGGTAAAGCAAATATGGGCCAATACCTGCTAACTTCATTGTCCACATTTTCTTAACCAAGTCCACTTGCTTAATTACAGAGCTAAGAATAGTGTTTTCTTTCATAGCTGGCTGTAGTATCTATGTGTAACATATTACAGTAAATAATTGTTCTTGATTTACAATGCCTTTTTGTATTGGCTTGCCTTTCCTGCTGCCTAGTGTAGGAGCCTAACCTCAGACAAGCAAGTTTGAAATTTTAGGCAATTGTTTTCTAACCATATAGATGGTCCCCAAACTATACATCATTTGTTTCTTTATCAGCTTTAAGAATAAATGAGGTACTGCTTTCTGGTATCCAAAAGGTAACCACAGTTAGGTCTAATGGAGTTTTGGGAAAAGGCGTCACGAAGGAAACAAGTCAACTTGTTGTCTGTCATTTCTAGCAGCCCTGAACAGTTTGGAATTTGAGTAACAGAAACTCAGTGGAGTGAATAGAAGATTTTGATCTAAGGGCATTCTGAACAATGCAAACAGTGCTAATAGAGCACGATGAAATGTGAGCTTTTGGTCATCTAAGCATCAGCCTAGGGTGGAACCCATATGTGAAGTCAGTCCCCCACTCTCTTAGTCCAGCAGACACGTGAGGCTGTGGCAGCATGTCACACTGAGTGAGTGGGCAGGAGAGGGGACATCCACCATCCTGCTGGGGCCACCTGTGGCTCTGCCACCGGACAGTGCTCTGCAGGTCTACCCACTGCCCTGCAACAACAGTAACCCAGCCTGTTAGAAAATGTGGGTCAACAGAAAAATGAAATATATTTGGGCCTGATCTTTTGTCCCAAATAATTTTTAACTTTAGAGGATTTTAGTCTTGTAAACAGGCAGGTGTGATGTTCCCGTGGAGCTCTGGTGGCCAATACTGGTCAGCTGGGCCAGCAGCCACCCTCAGTGCCTGAGTGTCAAGGATTGAGCTAATCTGTCTAGCGAGGATGAACAAAAATGAAGCAAACTATATGCTAAAAAGAAAAGTTAAACATCAAAAAGGTAGCAAAAGTACTTGGAGTTCTTTTTGAAATTAAAAGTTCTGGATGTGTGAAAATGCAGGCTTGACTTCTTATTTGAAGGAGTATTTTGACAGCTTTGTTTTACTTTTTCTAAAGTTAGGTAGTGTTATAATGGAGACCTCGAAGATGTTTTTAAATAGCTTTAGAAGCACATTTGCCTAGTACAAGTAAGCTGTAATGAAAGTTTTACTTTGTATTTGTTTACTCAAGGGTCCAACATGGAAGCAAGACAATGTTTTGTAGGGGGGTGAAAGATAAGTGTGTCTGTTAGGCATGATACAGTTTCCAAGCCCATATGTGTCAAGGCTGAATGTAACTCACTTTTTATACCTTTACCATGCTCTTGTTTCCAGTAAATGAAAGGATTTATCTGAGTGACCCGAGCAAAAACTCGCATTAAAAATTAGTCTTGAATATTATTCCTTTGCATCCAGGAGTATTATTCCTTTGCATTCTTTAAAAAAAAAATAATCCAAATTTATAATGGAGCTGAGAATAAACAAACAAAAAATGCAAACCTTTACTCTGTTGCTCTTTCTACAGCTAGTCAGGGGGCTATTGATATATAAAGAGCATAATGACTGCTACAGCTAGTAAAACAAAAACTAATTGCATGTTTAGGCAACAGTCATATCCATATTGCTCTGTCCCATGAATCTGCTGCTATGACATGTAAGCAGGACCTAGCCCATTGCTTTCATATGGACAGTTCAGATACAGAAAGGAAGCAGGTTTTGGCTCAGTTATGTGTAAACAAAAGTTCCTCTGCATATTTATAACTAAAAAAAGCGGGTTTAGGATGTTTTTTTAAATACGAATGTGACCCCAAATAGGAAGGAAAACAATTCCATTGCAGTAGTAGTGGAAACTAAATGTTAAACAAGCGTGGATCAGAAAAAAAAATTTTGTCAGAGCAGCATACTGCCATTTTATCACTCTCATCTGTTAATATACATGTTATTAAATAAATATGAATATTAAAAATAAATGTTAATCCTCTTTTGGTATTTACTCCATGGTAACAGTTATATTTTTCTCTTTAATTCTGAAATTAAAAATATAAAAACATTTTGCTCTTGAGAGCAAAGGCTGGATTTTTATTCTTCCCTCCATTTAAACTACTGATTAACAATTTATTTACTTGTCACTTATTGCTGACCATCCCAATTATTGCTTTTTATTTGATATTTTACTTGCTGTTTTTTCTGGACAGTATATGAAATAGGTTTTAATTTCTGTAGGATTCTAATCCTCTATTTCTACATATAGTACTAATATTTTCCTTAGAAATATCTTCCATTTCAAATGAGAATTTCCCCTCTGTAATTTTCCCTTCATTACCCAAAACACTAAATACTCTGTACTGAAGTTGTCTTGTTTTGAGCAGTCAGTATTTGGGTTAGTCTTTCTTGCAAGCTTGGGTGTTCAGGTCTGAGGCTATAAACACTTCCGTACGTATGAGTAAGTCTAATTTAGTGAGTTGTCTAAGCCAGCAGGGCTCCTCAAACAAGTATGTGTTTGCAGGCTTGGGACCTGCAGATATTTGGATGGAGGAGATGATAGGGAAGGGCTACAGATACCAAGTTTTATTTTTAATTACACATGCCTGCCAGGATCATCCAGAAATATGACAGTATATTTCAAGAGATAGACTGTTTGGGACAAGTAACACAAATGAAGCTGTTTGTCTGATTTGATGCCATAAGATAAAGTTAAGCTAAATACCTGATATCTTAATCAAATCTAACCATTGTGATTGTTGAAACTCTTGGTCCTGATTTAGTTAAATTTTAGGTAACATTCAAACCTCTAAAAATCTTCCCATTTTATGATACCTGGTTGACAAATTTGCAAAAAAAAAAAAAGTTTGTGGGAATCAAAAGGCTTTTTAAAGATGCAATCAAATTAACAGCCTTTTGGGATTTATATATAAGTTGTTACAACTGCTGTGTTTTTTCACTAAGGAATTTGTTTTGATTAGTTAGGCCTTTTTTCCCCCTTCACCACACCCCTTCCAAAGTGCAGCCACAAATTAAAAACCACCTAAGAAAAAACAACTTGCTTGGTTCTTGATACTGCTTGTACTTAATTTAATGTGATCAGTATCAGTTTTAGACATGAGGGGTATGGTGTAAAAGCAGGACAGAAGTACATAAAAAGAGTGTTTCACAACTTGGAGAATATTTATAATGTAATCAGAAGCCTCTGCAATGAGAGAAAAGGGATCTTGAGAATATAGTCAATGGTAAATAAGGAAGCAAGAAAATCAGTGTTTTAGAAGCCATGTTTGCAAATATGAAAAATATATCTACCTAGGAAATGGTAATTAAGTTTAAAAAAAATACTGTTTTTGCAGTAGTGAAATTTAGAAAAACTATGAGAGTCAAATTCTGCCCTTAGATATACTCATATATTGCCTGATGATATCGTGAGGGAAGACTTTAACATCTCACATCTGACTTGGAACCAAACCAAAAAGACTATTTTCAGATGACTCTGGAGTGTCTTCCAGATCAGAGGATCCCAAACTGATCTGCCAATGTCTAGAGAGATGATTTCATCAGGCATAGAGAGCAGTCTCTTTGGAGTTAAACACGATAGCTACTAAATAGTACATAGCAATGACAATGGCAGTTTTGGCTTTTACAGAGCAGAGGGAATTTACTCACATGTAGAACTTCATAGTACAGAAGACTGTCTGTTAAAATGAGTGACAGAAATACTGGCCATCATTCCCTTTTCAAACTGCTTTGTAATGGCTTTGCTCCTCTGTCCTGTAAATGTGACTAACCCAAATGAATTGCTAGGTTCCGTGATGCAAATAGAGCATTAGTAAGCAGGATGTCCAGGTCCTCCTCCAGGGTCTCCCAGCTTCCCAGTATAAACCTGGACAGACATCTCTTTTTCAAATGATATGTAGCATTTACATGAAACGTATTTCAGCAAAGTGGAGGCTTCAAACAAGCAAGCACAGTTTCAAGTAAACTGATCCTAGGCAGCTGCTTGCCAATTTGAGGAGATTGGCATACAGACATTTATTCTCCTTCACTTCTTTTATGAGTGTAGCTTGGTGATACCATCTCATAATATCTTGGTTTCTGATAGTTTCTGAAGGGTCTTGTCTGGAACACTGATTTGGTCTCCTCCATTGTTGTCCTCACTTTTCTAGCTCGTGAATGTTTGGACCTTGCAGTCCAGGTTTTCTCACGCAGCTCAACATAAACTATGTATATTTTTAGAGATGTTTTCATATTTCTCCTCTGAGAGGAGAATTGATTGATGGTGGTATTCACCATCCAGGTTAAAGAGGTGGTGACCTAAATGACCAATCTCTTGCCTTTGTAAAAACTGTATATATTGGAGTTGGATTGTTGATGGAGGACACAGAGAAGAAGATTGTAGAATAAAGTATTAGCTTTCCCTTCAAAAAAAAAAAAAGAAAATGAACATTGTTCAGTTTCTGTGGACCTTCATTTCGGTCACGGTTTCCTGCTTTCATGGCAGGATTATTAAAATCCTGCAGCACCTGTAAGGTGCTTGCTGGCATGCAATGCTTTGCAAATTGAATGAGCGGGATTTCACCCTGCTTTCCCCTTTTTTGTTTTTGAAGAACCAGGCCTCTGTATGGCACATCACAGGTTCTTCATCAAATGAAGCAAAACAACATTGCTTTCTCCCTCCAAAATTTTTGGAATGACTCAACCTCTGTGCCATATCGGCTACGGGAACGGAATCCGTGACTAAATGAAAGGTTTCTGAGAAAACCTGGACTGCAAGGTCCAAACATTCACGAGCTAGAAAAGTGAGGACAACACTCCATTTTTTAAAATTCTTGAGAAGAAGAAAGAAGGCAGCCTGTTGTGTCAGAAGGATGTATACAAGGATAAGTGGAAAGGCTCTGATGGGTCTTCCCAAACCACACTGGCCAGACACTTAACCATTTATCCGGCAGACATTTAACAATATCAACAAGAGTCAACACTTGTTTTTTTCTGAGAAGTCTTTAGAGGACCCAGCTAAGCTGCCTATGATGTTTCTTGGCCCTTTGTTTTAGACAGTGGTCATCAAATCTTCGATTCTTACTTGTCCTGCAGGACATCTTATTTATGAGGTTATTGACATTCCATAGTCTTTAAAAAAATTCTAAATTGAAAGTTCTTGTCTCATTGTTGTTAATCAGGATCAGGTTCCTGAAGACCAGCAAATGGGCATGTCCCTGTACCTTTCATCAGGGAAAATAGGAAAAAGAATGTTGCCTGAATGTCTTATGTACAGTAGCACCACACCTCAAAAAGTTGATTTCATGGCATTGTTTCATGACTTGCTGTGAATTTTGATGGATGCTTTTCCTGCAGTTGGGCCATTCATAGCTGCCCTATCCTGTGTGGATTCTCCAGTGCCTAAAAAGGCATGGAGTCACACTGCAGCCTTTTCATCCAAGCTGGGACATTTACATGTGTCTGTACGTTTTGCTGGCCACTTGTTTCCACAAAACCTGCAGGAACTCAACTACCATTGAGACCTGTATTTAAGTGCCAGGACTGACTATAAACTACCAGTGCATTCAGGAGTTATTGACCACCCCTATGGTCACTTTCTGTCTGTCTTGTCCATGCACATGTACACACACATGCACACGCACAGCATGATCACAAGCCTTGTTGCCATAGGAAACCAAACTAAAAACAAGCAAGGTCAGAAGGCATGAGCTCATTGTTTTTCTTTTCCTGTTCCTTCTTAAAAACTCCTAGCACAGGCTTTTGTTATTCATTAGATTAGATGTGGGTTTGGGTGCTAGGTAATGCAAATCGTACTTGCTGCCTGCTAGTTTTATACTGCATGACATGGTGGTGTCCATCATGGAGTTTGGCTGCCATCTTTGTCAGGCCTTACTTCACTCCCTAGTCAGTCTCTACAAGATTTGGCAGTCATACTTGCTGCTTTGGCTTGCAGTTTCCTTCCTGGTCCCCTGCTTGTTGTTGAGAATGTCTCCCTTAATCACTTTGATCTCACTGCAGAGTTTTGCCCACCTTGAAAAAAGTAGCAGCATCACAGGAACAAAAGATATTCCAAAAACCCAAAGCAGGTTCATCAGAACTAACTCAACCACTGTCATCTTTGCTTTAGAATAAATATTTATAGTGTGTTATGACTAAACCTTTATAATAGAGAGGTATTTCCCTGGGCAGGAGGTCTGATGTATACCGTGTCTCTCCATAAAGGGCCATGAAAGCCATACGTTTGGTAACTGTTCATGGATAACTCTTCTTTCCTTGTCTTCACTGGCAGAGCAGCAAAGTGCCACTTTTTTGACCAACATGGTTACTTGCAGAGACTTATTTGTCTTTTCAACATGAATTGTTGCATTCTCTTCCTTCTTCTATCAAATACACTTGCAAAGTACAAGCTATAAGGAACAGGAACCCATCTGGATATATATGTGTAGAACAGCTTAGTTAATAATAAAGTACAGTATGTATTTTTTAATCTCATGTAAACATTCAAATAAGGTGCTGACAAATGGGCACGGTTATTTGGACATGTTTTATCATGAATAAATCAGAATAAATCAAGCTTTGTATTTTCCATAGACTGTTTTAGAAATTTGGAAAACTGGACACTGACTTGGTTACGGTGGCCTCTCCCCATGGCCTTGCCTTGCTTGTGATTTTCTGTGCTTTCACATGTACTTGTTCTTGCAGAAGTTCTGTTCTTGGGTAAAATCAGAGAAATTTCAGCCTTGGAAAATATTTCCTCTTGTCCTGTCTGGATGCTTTTTGGTCCAGTGGATGGAAATTATATTTTAAATGTATATATTGTTTATTAATGATTCCTTTGCAGTGACAATCAGTAAATCCCAGTGGTACATAGCTCACCCCAATCCTATCTGCATTTCTACATCTTCTTTCCCTGGCTTGGTCAGTGCTGCAGAAACAGAATACCCAAAGTCACTCAGAATGGCCTCTAGCCACCTCAGTTTTGTTTGGCCTTCTAGGGACAAAGGCTCTTCTCAGCATCAAGGGTTTATGGAAGAGGGGGAAGAAGCCTGCTTGTAATGGTGGGAAACTGTAAAATCTGAGCACTTCTGGCCACCAACAAGGGCACAGAAAACATGTTTTCTGAAACTCTCTTATACCTTCCCGTCCCCAGCTTCCCCAGAACTGTATCACTGTCTTTACTAGTTGTATACACAGGGTTTTGGCTGCTCGTGGTGCTAGCCATGAAACATTTGCAGTCTGGGAGCTGTGCTGATGTTATCAGGTCAGCAGAGAAAGGAACTACTAGAATACAGTTATTTTCAAAAGCCATTTAGGAGATTAAAGTTGCCACAGAGCATACATCTATTGCCCTGCATTCTTTCAAATCCCAGGCATGTAACTTTAAAATCCTTAAAGAAAAGGAAACTGGCAGCTTACTGAGAGACACCTCAGACCTGGCACCATGTATCTTGAAGGCTCACATCACTGGCTGTATCCATGCTAGTAAATGATATGCATCCTGGACCATTCTCTGGCACTGAGGTCAACTGGCAGAAAATATCCAGTATCCATACTACTAATCTGTCTTGACCTCCCAAGACAGGGCAGCCATATGCTAAATGTTTCTTGAACACAGTCTCTGGCTCATGGTAGCTTTCAGTCCTCACCCAGGAGCTGTTTGGGAGAGTGCTGTTTGGTCCTGGCCTTAGCCATGCCAGGGTTCTTCGAGAAACTGGAGAAGAACTGCCAACAGTAGTGTCCCTGGCACCATTTAATGTTTCAGAGGAGGTGTAGCCAGCAGACTTGCAGGTGAATTGTGGGTGCCTTTGCCACAGCAACAACATGGAAGGGTTGATCCTTTTTACAAGGGCTGCAGTTCCTTCTCTTTGTCAATCCCTTTGTCT
The DNA here is from genome assembly GCA_013399915.1 of Illadopsis cleaveri. Taxonomy (NCBI): domain Eukaryota; kingdom Metazoa; phylum Chordata; class Aves; order Passeriformes; family Timaliidae; genus Illadopsis; species Illadopsis cleaveri. The sequence continues at coordinate 358,124 of VXBB01021727.1, read as the reverse complement.
TCTCACTCAAACCTGAGATTTTGTTCTGATGAATGCTGGAATGGCTTACTATTTTCAGCTGTTTGATAGTTTGCTCTTGTGATTGTATTTGCTTGTGTTGGAATTTGTATTTCCCCAAGGATAGGGAAAGGGATTCTATAAATGTTATTTGTTTTAATTAACAAATGTCAGCTTCTTTTATGATGTAGTAGGGCAGCAAGGATGTGCGCTGGGAGAGTGACCAGTAGGGCCAGAAAGCCCTGTGTCACATTCACCATAGTCCCTGTGCCACTGTAGTCAGAAACTCTAATGCCACCACAAAGGACATTATCTATTATAAAACCCTTGCTAAAGCCCCAAGGTATTGAAGGCAGACAATTAATTGCTTAATACCTTCTCAGGTATTTTTTATGACTTGTAGTTTGCTGCCACGATCCACAGAGACTCTGTAATTCAGATCCTACTGAAAGGATCCACTTGGTCAAAAGTTTTTGATTTGAACATTCAGATTATTTTGATCCCTTGAGGCTCCTCAGAAGATCACCAGAATTATTTTGTGCCAGTATAATCTTTCAAGGTACATCTTCATTCTGAAACATCTTCTGTAGCCTGATGGAAGCTCTGGTTGAATTTGGCCAGGCGTGTTAACCAGGCTTCTGTTCACTGAGTCAGACCATTTGTTGGCTGTGGTCTAGGAGGCTCACTGTTAGCCAAGGAGAAGAAGCTTCTTTCTGGTGATTATTTTGTTAACTGAGAAGACTTGAAATTTCTTGTTAATAATATTTTACAAAACTACAGGTCAAAATCTGAAATAAAAGACAATATTTTAATTAAATTATGATATATCCTGGGCAAATCAGTGACGATACAGGGCCATGAAGAATGATTGTAGTCTATTAAGGTTGTGTCTACATTCTCAAATGAGTGTATCTATTCCTAGAACTATCTTGGATAAGTAAACAAAATAATTTGGGTATTTTTGCTATTCTGAGGCTTTCTGATATACTGATAGTTGAGTGAAATATTCTGTGGGACAAATGCTGTTTGCTTAACTCATGCAAGCTAGTCTGCTTATTTCAATGAGTTAGCAAAGTGATGTGGATTTTGTTGTTTGGAAACTATTCAGAAAGCTCTGCTATATTTTTATGGAGGATCCTCCACTAGTCTGGATGTCACTATATGATTAAATCACTGGGAAACCTGTGGGGAGGTTAGAGGGTATGGCATTGAGTTTGCAATGCTTTAAGATTAATAAACACACCCTTGAAGGTGGGCATGCACAAGGCAGATGAACCCCAATTCTGATACAATTCAAATGGTATTAAGTAACATTCATGGTTATTTCTTATGCTGTATATTTAGGGCTTCTGTGGATACACAGCACTGGAATTATTATGTTCTAAACTAAGAATTTTAGAGTAGTTTTAACAAATGTTCTATTCATCTGTAAAATCTGGAAATGTATTCTGTCAATGGAGGTTAGTACATAAAAACTGATGACTGTTGAAAAAAAAATGTGAACTTTTGTTTGAATATAACTATTTGTTTTGATGGTAATTGAGGCAATTCCTTCACTTTCCACAAACATTCATTAGATGATATTCTGTAGAAAAACTGTCACATGCAGTGATGCATTTCTGTAGCCATATGAATGCCTGAACTGGAAGTCTGCATGCAGCTCTTAGAGAAGCCTTTGATGGGTTATAAGTTTACCAATCAAGGGTAAAAAAAACATGTCAGGTGATTGGGGTGACCAACAACCCCCTATAAATACCAATCTATGCGTGGTGAATTCCTAAAATACACAAAACAGTCATTTTAGTGAGTAGCTTGTGAGCAATCTCATGGGCAGAAGTATGTTGGCAATTACTCACTCAATAATTTGTGAAAAATATATCTGCTCATTGACATTTTGAAAAAAAAAGAAGATAAATCTCTTAAATGCATTGCGGGGAAATATCTTGCCAGCTAACAACCCAAAACACACAACTCCGCCTACAAATATTTAGCCACCTTCTGACTGATATTTCTGAACTTCTGATATTTCTTATTGGAAGAGAGCTGTCTAGGTGTACAGACCCCCCCAGTTCCCCAAACAGTAGAAATGGAACCCTAAAGTTGTGACACAATTTGAATAATACCCCAAATCTATATGAGTGGCTTGGTCCTGATCTGAAATTTTCAGCTGGATGGGTTTTTTAAACAAAATTTCAAACTTTTATACTTGGATATGTTAAAAAAAAAAAGGATTGTAATTTGAACTTTGAACCTAAATTCACTTCTGGAGGCTGTTAGGCATGAGCATTAGGGATTAGTACACATTTGAAAATGCAGTTATTGGCAGTCATTAGTTTAAAGCCCTCTGCAGACCACAGGTAGATCCAGAACAGCGTATAGCTCGTGATTTATGATCTGCTGCAGTTACAAGATTTATGAGGGCCCATTCCTGCGTCATTCCCTTCTCATTGGCCCTGAGAATCAGTTCTCCCATGCTGCTCCTCTGTGACATGCCTTAGTTGTTCAAAGGAGGTTTGTTTCCTGTGTCTCCTTTTCCCTTTTATGTCTTTGGTGAAACTCTCAAGAAAAAAGTTCATTTCTAAGGGTATATTTTTGTGATGTAGACATGGGACATGATTGTCCAAATCTACTGACAGATTCATTTCATGCAGAGTACGTGAATAGTGCTTGCAACTTGTGGTCCATATGTGCATGGACTGATTTCAGATTGGTAACTTAGCTGGCACAGCTACTTCAAATGTCTTACTTACAAAGTTATTCGTGCACTTTCAGCCTCATTTCAGTAGTGGCTGGACAACAGATCCCGTCATGTATAGACAGAGAGCTCTTCATGTGTTCGTTTTCTGGCTTGGGGAGTTGTGGGTGGGGATAATATAATTTCCTGACACAATTGTTTATTTTTTACAATTTTCTAATTGAGATTGAGTTCCTAAAGCACTGTATTACTAAAATAGTTTCATACGTTACTAAAATTTCTTCTGGTTCTCAAGTATACAATGACTACCTTAACATAGTCAAAACAGTACCCTCCGTTATAGTTTGATGGTTTAAGATTTTCTTTAGAAATAAAACAACTGAAGTAGAGATATTTCATTGAACTTCTTCCTGAAATATACAATGTTTTTGGTTTTGTTTTTGGATTTCAGCTTTCCTCTGAATGATTCGCTATCCAAAACAAAATCAGGGATTTTCTAGTACACAGTAATTAAAAAAAAAAGAGAGAACTAACAAGTACTAGAAAATTAGTTCTGTTCATTGTAGATTGATGACCTGTACTGCAATGCAGAAAGCAGATGATGACCTGAAAGTCAGAGAGACTGAAAAGAGTGACAAAACTTATTGCAAAATGATTACTGAAATTGTTAAGAAATTTGTGCTTTGAGGCAGTCATGTGTCTTTAAGCCTGTCACGATTCAATTCAGCTGCTTCTTTTTTAAAGTGTTCAGTGATGAGACTGAATAAAGCATTCCCAGCAACTCTGGTAACGTCAGCGCTGCTGGCCTGAAATATTCCACCTTTTGTCATAGCCCTTCTCCCCACATGGCATGTGCTAGTGCATCTTGCCCTGTTATCCTCCTCTTCTGCCCCATTCTCCTTCCAGCCAATGGGAATTACAGTAGAGGTTTTTCTGACAACAGGGGCTGGCCCCCTTTCTCAGGATTTCTTTCCTCAAGAAACAATAACTTGGCACAATGCCTGATTGGTCTGGGGGAGTTGTTTATGGTTACTACTTGAGTTCAACGGAGTTTTTGTGTTTTCTTTTATTGTTGCTAATTTGAATTTATTTTTAAATGGGGAATTAAATTACCTAGACAGGAAGATATTGATGCAAATTTCCGTACTGCTAAGTTAATAGGATTGAAATTAGGAGCATGTACATATTTTCAAGAAGCATCAAAAATATATAACTACAATTTAGGGACCTTAGAAAGACTTCAGTTTTAACAGAAATGTAATTCCTTGACTTGTGTAGCTCATCTGTTTTTTAAATGCCATGACCAAGACTGAAAAACTCTTTGCATCTTCAGTGATGCCTCAGGATTTTGTTGAACCCTTCCCGAGAACAACATCCTGCACAGCTGTCGTCCTGTTTTATTTAGGGTGTTTCAGAGACTCCCCAAACCAAGCACTATAACAATTATGCTTTACAATCCATTCCACCATATACCCTCTTTATAATATTACCTGGAAATTTTGTGAGAGAGTTCCAACAGCAAAACTTAAACTATGGAAGTGCTTTAGCAGGTACTACTACACATACTTACATGCAATTATTTTACAGCTCAAGAAGACTAAAGTCTATCTCTGAGTTTAGCAGCTTTTAGCCAATCAAATGCTACAGAAATATAACCCTTCTATTATATATTTCTCCTTCTGTGTACAGCTATCAATGCACATTCAACCCAAAGGATCTTGTGATGCTTTGCAAATTACATATGTACAGGAATTCCTTCTACACTGAAATGCCCAGGCTTAGAGGGTGGGCTGCAGCCAAGAAAATAATTAGCTTATAGCACACTGCATAACGTGTGTGAACTGCATGTCTGTAAGGATAATTCTGGCCAAGGGCATATCAGACAGTACATCACACTAGTGCATCCTGCTGGGAAAGTCTAATATTTAAAAGCTCTTGTTTGTTGACAATTCGGTATGATCCAAGGTTTTCTTTTTATTTACACATGTACATGTATTTTAATACCCATACATACAATAAAATGTTGTTTTGTCATTTACATCCTTAAAACTTTTCTGTTTTTACAAGTATTTTTCTTTAAGCACCAGGTTCTAATAACTGATGATAAAGGAAGTTAGAAGAAATTTGGCTTGTACATCTGAGAGGACAATGTACATCTGTCTTGACTAAGATAGGACAGTATACATCTATATTGACTGCTGATACTGACTGACAGCTCTGAGTACTAGTCCATACACAGACTTACTAGTATAAACTGTGGGCTAGACAGTGAATTGTGTGTGGGCATTTATCTTTTACAATACTAAAGCACCTGCTGCCTGTTTCTCGTTACTTGTGTAGTGCTGCTAGCTTGGAGGTCCCTGAACATTTTACCAAGGTTAATTGAGGAATAATCCCATTTAAATGGGGAAAAAGAAAAAGTAATAAAAAAGCTCCAACAAAAACCTTAAACTTTCCTCCCTGTTTAACAAATGAGAGACCACCAAAGAGCACTATGATGTGGCTTTGTCAATAACACATGGCGAGCACTGAGTTAGTACTTATTGTCAAAACTGAGTGCCATAACTACACCTGTCAAGCTCTTTCTCTGACTGGGTTTATCCTTCAGTTTGCTTTTGGAGTAGAGGCAGCCAGTTGTTGTGGGACTGTACAATCCTACCACAGTGAGAACAACTGTGGTTTTCCAACAGCATCCACAACAGCTTTAGTGCTGGCTAGTAATTAAAAGAAAGACAGCAATGCTTGTAACCTCCTCAGTGGTACCAGTCTTCTGTTGCAAAATCTTTTCATAGGAGACCTTCAATAGGTGCTCCAGTGTCTTTAGAGAAAAATATGTTTATGTGGCCTCTATATCAGCATGAGGAGAAGGGGCATTGTTAACCTCAGTCTTTACCATAAGTCTTGCTTTCTAAAGAATTTAACTTAGCTCCTCTAACTTGTTTTCCTTACTTTGTCCTCTCCTTTCATTCTCCTCATCTCTGCACTGACTCCCAGGATGCCTCTATTCTCAAAATTATTACACCAACTCTCAGTTAATGTTGCTATTCAGGTACTGTCTTTTTCTGCAGATTCCTCAGGACTGATTTCTTCTGCAAGTCTTTTCAAAGGAGATCTACCAGTGAAATGTCCACAATAACAGATTGAAAAGGAAGATAAAATAAAATGGCAAGGACTATGGAACCAAACAGCAACTACTGGCTGTCTTCTTGTAGAAAACTTTTGCACTGCTCAAGAATCTCTACTCTGTTCCTCCCTTTTCTTCATGCCTCCTAAGGTATGTTTGGAATTAGTTCCTGGGAAGCATATTAGCTTCTCAGGAACCAATGTTTTTAAATATTTTTACCTGTATTGAGATATATGCATGTATGGCACTGTATCAGTAACAAGGGGAAAGATATTAACACAGTTTCTTTAGGTCAAATTTATGTGTACTAAGCACAGGAATCATTATTTCTGCTCCTCCATGCTTAGATTTCCAAGTCAGATATTTCATGACAGGCTGTAGATGGAAAAACATACTTTGAAATAAAACTTTAAGAAGTAAAGTGGGGATAAATGATCTCCATAAATGTGATCCAAATAGTTATTATTTAATAGCTCATATTTTTGCTTCTCCCTGCCCACTTACTGCTGAATGCCACCAGCTTATAGAGAGAAAGAGCCTGACAGGGGAAAATAGCTGATTTTTTCCCTGGAAAATAGAGATTTCTCTCTGGAATGTGTGTAAGTGCTGGTATGTACACACTGAAGTGTGCATGCATTTATTGGAATCAGTAGCTTTGAAACATTATATGTACAGGGTCTCTCTATGAAGAAAAGGAAAGAAAAGAAAGATGGTTCAAGCTCAAATAAATTTCCAGGCTGATTTGGTCAGATGAACAGTAATGTGGGGATATGTAGCCAGGATGCAAATGCCTACATGATGTATATGCTCTCTGTGTGTAACTGTATGTGTCCTCTCCATGTGTGTCTGCATGTTGATGAAGTGTTTTATATTTATTTTTCTGTGTGTCTGTCTGGATATGCATCCCATGCATTTCACCAGTTCATCCAAGGCAGTGTAAGTCATAAAAATACTCATTTAGCTGTGTTTGTCAGTGCACATATTTGAGTCCATTTGAGTTCTGCATGTCCTAGTCAGGACCTGTGCTTGTCCATAATATATGTATGCATGCATTCATGAAGATGTGGTTAACCTGCTTTGGTCTGATCTGGAAAGGTGAATAATTCTGTGCAGAAGAGTGTATACAAGGGAAGTTTACTTTTACTAGTTTGCAGACATTTAGCATATTCTTAGCGTACAGCATGCTGACCACTGAGTGCTTGTGACATCAGGGTTAGTAATGATTGCCAACATTAAAGATATTTTAATTTAATAATGTCCATATTCTTGCACAAAATTGTTTCTATTTTCTCTCATTCACATGCACACACACAAAGCAAAATTACGACATTGAGAAAGCTGGCCTTTGTTTCTTAGGGAAATGCAGAATATGGCCAAGACTGGTTTAAGAGGGGGTTTTTTTGTTTGCTTTTGCCTTATGCTTAGAAATACAAACCTTTAGATTTCTGATGCCAAGTTTGGGAATTGCATCCCTACTAAATGTTTTACAGGCACTTTGAGCTGTCTGGTGAGCCAAAGTGAGAGATTATATTCATCAGTTGTTCTGTCTACTTAATTTGTTAAGTGAAATAACCTTCCTGAAGTGGGAGCATTTCACATAGTTTTCCAAAGAACCAGGATTTTTTTTAATGGCTACAGAAATAAAATATGTCAGTCTCCAGCACCTTGAATAAAAATAAAGACTTGGGTTTTTTTATTGCTTCATTTAATAATTTAGGCCCATGCAAAGTGAGTGCAAAAGAGGTATTGATGATCTATTTTGCACTATTTTCTTACCTGAGTCTTGAAATGTGATTCCCTAATATGATACAGAGTACCAGCATGGTGAAACAGGTGCTCGTACAGAGCTGAGTATACAAGGGGCAAGACAGCAGAAAATTAGGGCATAGGGGCCTATCCCAATTCCCCCAAAGGAAATGGGAACTGGATTAAGCCTAAACCTCTAATTACATAGGGGTAATAGTCTATCAGAACTCCCACAGCAAAAGGGAGTTGGAGCAAGCCCAAGACTCTAATTGCATTTTTTCCTTGCCATTTTTGTTCATATATTTTGTTTACTCTGGCTCATCATTACATTATTTTGTAATTATTATGATAGGATTAGTGGCCATTAAATATCTGATTTCTGAATGGTATGGCTTGTTCCTTGTCACTGATGTCCCTGATCTGTGTCAGAAAGGTTTGTATATTCTGGTTGGTATAGCAAGAGATAGATACATTTATCTAATTGATTGAAATGGATCAAGGCTTATACATTTCCAACCAGCACTACAAAGAGCCATACTTCTTTTCTGTGTCCAGAAAACAATACAGTGCAAGGCCACACCAGTGCTTTTTTCTTCCCTTTTTTTATCCTGGTGTTCACACCGATGCCTTTGGATTTCTGTAGTGAGGCCTGGATATATCTAAGGAATTTTATAAGAAAAAAGCATTACTGGCTATATGATAAATAATTATTATTTGGAGAAAGTTACAGTGCTATCAGTCATTTTGGAGCACCCCAATACATTTGTTCAGTTTGTTCAATACCAGATTTCCTCCTGCTCTTCTAAGATTAACTCCGCAGTGGTATCAACATGTCATTTACGGTGCAGATGTTTGGAGATTAGTCCCCTCTTTGAATCCCATCCCCAAACATCCCTGCTAGAGTCAGAAGAGAGTTATGGCACATACCAGGCAACAAGAAGTGTGCCCATGCTTCCAGTGGTACAGTGGTACTCTGACTGCGCCATACTGGCAGTATCAGGGCTCCAGGGGCTGTAGAGAGGCCCTGGTACACAATGGGAATTCTCACTGACGACAGTAGAAACTGCGTGTGTCAGTCTAGGCAGGACTCCAGGTGGATGACGTCAGTGTGGCTTGGAAAACATCAAAGTAGGAAATGTATGCTGAAGCAAGGGGCATTTCTGCAGTCATTCCTCACAACATAATTTTACTTAGTCGCCCATTAATAATGTCCTGAGACAGAAGGGCACATCTATATTTTGGAGATTTTATTGATTTTTCCTAATTTGTACTTTCAATTTGTGACCCTAATATGTAAGCTCAAATTTAGGGGAGGGCTTTAGTCAAGACAGGTGTAGGCTTCTGGAAAAGTTTTCTCACAGGAGTGGTGGAAACAGGCAAGCAAATTAGTGATGGATTTTGATTAATTAATGAAAGGGTTTAGATAGCAAGGTTGTCCAAAATAGGAAGCTTTACTCATCAACACAGGCAATTCCATCCACTGTATCTATCTGGGGAGCTGGGAAGGAGATAATTATCAATACTCATTGGAAGGATATAGTGAATCATTGATAATAGCTCTTCATTGCTTTCTGTGACAGAAGAACTTTGACCAATTTGGAGGCGTTTTGTTCCCAATTAATATATTTTTGGCTACAGCAGAGGTACAGAAACTTTGAACCAAATAGCAGAAGACGTGTCTGTCAATTAAACTATCCAGGAGATGTATTGGTAAGTGACCTTCGGTTACAGAGATATAAAGACTAAGTAACCTCAGTCACTTCACTGGAATCATTCAAGACTTAAACTGACAGAAAAGAGGAAGGAACGTCTTTGTCTTTGAACCCCTTTTATCGCTTTTAGAATAGCGCAGCCTTAACGTGTATCTCCTAACTGCAGTAGGAAATACGTTTTTCTTTCAGACTGAACGGTATTTTGGTGTTTAGCTCACTTGACATAGTCTCTGTCAAAGAAGGCCATTTTTTCTTTTTGAACTTACAAACCTGGTTTGCAGTGTTTTCAATATGTGCGTTAAAATCTATAGGGCCACATCTCACTGTAGGCTTAGCATTTGTTAGTATTTGGAAGAGATGTTTGATTAAGAACAAACAGGGTAAAGTGGATAATGATAAACAACAACAAAATGATTAAAAATAGATCCAACTCTCTTGATGAAAACAGATTAAATTTTTAAATTTGCAATGAAGATTAGTTAGAACTTGTTTCAATGATTTGTAAAAAGTAGTATCAGAAGGCCATTTTAGTGACTTGGAATTTGCTGCCCTGAGCTGTGTGGAGCCTGGGAACTCAGGGGGGCAGAGGAGTAAGCTGGCCAGTCCAGCTTCAGTGTTCAACACAACCAAAGTACACCAACATTCAGATATTTCAGGCTGTGAGATGCAAGTGAACTTGTAAAAACTGCTTCTTCAGCAGTTCCATGTGTTAGTAACAAAGGTAAGGAACCTATTTAAAACAAATACTTTAAACAGAATATTTACCTTAGCATTGCTTTTTGGGAAAAGCAATGTAAAAATACCTGTCAGATCTATTTTAAAAGATAGATTTTCTTTTACCATGAGAGAAAACCACGTGTTTCATAGTGAGGACTGACACTGAGGTAAGCAGGTCTTCTCTGTATGGCTTTAATGACAAGACATTGTCATGCTTTCCCCCCACCTCCTTAACAACAGATGCAAAGTATGGTACACCTGCAACCAATAAAGTTGTTGGAGTTTTGGGGGGGTTCAGAGGGACTGGCTCTGGCAGAATTCTGCCAGAAAGGGGAAAAGTGCAGGTTTTGTGATACAGCTTTTGTAAATAAATACCTAAGTTGCATGTAATTCGACAGCTAAGCATTTCCTTAAGCACTACTATCAAGATGCTGACTAAAAAGTAAATAATATGAAAAATTTCTGCCAGTAAAATCTTCTCTTTCCTAATATAAAAAAAGTGGAGAAAATACATTGTACACACAAAATGGTTTTTTGCCTTTTTTGAAAGAAAGTGTGTGTATGCAAAAAAACCAGAGATAAGTTTAAGAAAAAGATATTTGAATGCAATAATGTAAAAAAAATGTTACAAAATTTTGCATACATCTGTAGTTCATTGTAACCAGGGGAAAACTGATTCTTCTGCAGAGTGCAGATGGACAACAATCCACTGATTTGGACTGGGACTCTGTGTAGGTGCCATGTTGGTCCTTGGCACAGAGTGACTTCACAGTGTTAGGTGATAACGTTTTAAACAGTTATTTAAACTAAAGTTTAAACATTTTAAACCCACATTTCAGCCCCCAAAATCTGAAAATCAAGATCCATCTTACTGCCTCTCATAGTGCTTATTGCAGATTTCTGTGCTCCAGCCCTAGGAGGTCATGATGCTTTCCCAGGCAGACTGAAGTCCTAATCTGTAACTCATACAGGTAGTTTGCCAGCATTTCACTGACAAAAGTACATGCAGTGGATCTGAATTCTTACTGGCACACGAGAGAAATTCCTAAACCCATTGCAGCTGCAAATGTTCGTATCAGTAACTTTGGCTTCAGTAAAATGTGGAGATCTTTCCTCTTAAAATGTCCGGAAGTTTTCTGCCATGGGTCAGTGCTATGTACCACCTAATTCCAGTTTCACAGAGTACATTTATGTGTAGGGAACTGAATGCATGTGCTAAGAGTGGGAAGTGCTTTGCAGTCATTTCACTGTAAGATGTGTGCCATAAACCTGCTGTAAAGGGTTAACTCCACTGGGGGCTAATTACAGAGCACTTGCTGACCTCAGGGGATTTCACCAGACCATGCCCCAAGCTGCTTTTGTGATCAGACCCCATGAAGATGTTGCACAAGTCTCGTGTGTGCTGAGGGTTCAGTTGGTTTTTGAAAACTGTTTAATGGCTGTTGTCTTTAGTGAAAAAAGTGTAATAAAAATGTTATTTTCTGCTTAATGCAGAATGTTTTAACTTCTCAGAAGATGCTCTTAGTCTTTTGCTTACTCATCTGGCCCCTTGGGTTAGTCACTTTCATAGCTGTGTTCTGCAGCTGAGGGTGCAAGAGCACAGCAAAGACAACGATGTACCTGAGACTGCAGTCAGTGGGAGAGCTACACAGAAGAGCTCTGCCACTGGCAACAGACCAAACTGTGACCATTAGATTCCAGATCAGTTATAGACCTTTTAAAAAATCAAAATCTGGGACTGAGATGTTTGGTAACCCTTTGGAATCGAGTACTTGTAAAAGCGGGGGAGGGGAAGTTTTTCTAGGAAAGCACTGAAGTATCGTGATCTATTGTGAAAAGGCTAATAAAGGGTAAAATCAGCAACTCTATGGCTCATAATACCTGTGGAACAGGCACTTTTTTAAAGTGGACTAACTCTTTTCATAGCTTGCAATAGTTACCTTACCTGTATAAAAGTACATTTTCTAGTTTAAATAATTGTCCTTATTAATGATTGATGGGCTCTGAACTTGAACGTACCTTATTTACAATTAAGGAAATATTCAGAATCACCTGAATAGCCCTAATTTGTATTTATCAGCAATGCATTTTTAAATTCTTTTTAGAAGTTTAAAATAGGACAACTTACAAATTACATTTTAAATAGTTTCACATCTCGCTTAAATAAAAGTTTGTTATATATCTAGACTGAAATTTTAGACGTTCTGTTTTAATTTAGTGAGTCAGGTTTTGGCTCAAAAAAGGGTAATTCTGAATGGAAAAGTTATCAAAGCTTTATTTTTGGCAACAGCTTTTCAAAACGACACGAGATGTAGTCTGCTGTGCCTTGTGTAGTTTCAAGCCCTTGCTCTGCTTCAAGTGCTCACGATTTTGTTCCATCAGGCCCATAACTATCTTTGTCACCACAAATAGAGCCATCAGTGTCACTCCATTCCAAAAAAATATGTTAACCCTTCCCTGCCCAGCATCTTCTCAAATACTTGCTTCAACTCCAGCAATTCAAAGAACTAGCAGTGGAGAGCTTTTCTGGTTGATTTGGTAATTCTTTAACAGACCATCCTGATTTAACTCCTGGTTTTGGATAATATAAAGGAGTTTTCACCAATTCTCCCTCTCTGCTCCTGGTTCAGAGTTTCTGTATTTGCTGGGAAAATTTCTTGCCAGCTTGCTTCTTTGTGGGAAGAGAAGTGAAGCCTATGACTTAACAGCAAATAGACTAGAGGCATCAAGGTCACAGGTAAAATAGATAGAACTATTAATCTTTCCAGAAATACTAGTTATACAGCACGCATCACAAAGACCTGATCTTGACCAGCCTCCCATGGTTTTGCATTGCCCTCACTATTTGACACCTGTCGGTTTGTGGATTGGAAGCCAGCTCTCACCCCAGCTGTTACTGGTGCCCTGAGTCCTGAGCATGCAGGACCTGCGTGCCTGGCACCACCCCGGCCTGGGGGCTCACAAGCGTCCTGCTCTGCCCCTGCACCACACTCTGCTGGGGTTCACAGGCAATTTTACATGAGACTAAATTGCACTGCTTACTGAAGGAGTTTATAAATCGTGGGGGCTAGATTGAAACAATTAGTTCAAAAATAGTTTTGTCCTGTAAAATAGCTTTGATCAACATCAGGATAAACATGTTTTTTGTTCGTTACTGAAAAAAGTAAGGAATTTCTGCTGGCTATTTAGAGACTAAATCCTACAACCTCTAGTGATATTCATGCATATTCATGAAAATAATATCAAGGAACTCAATAGGAACATTTCTGTGGATCAGAATTATTCCCAGGAGTGCCAGTTAAAATAATATGGCCCCAACAAAATCTCCAATTGATAATGCTGCAATGCTTCCTCTTTTGGTACCTGGCTTTTAGAGCTAAGTTTTGAAAGCAGTAAATCAAAAGTAAAAGTTAAAACTTTTAATTGCATGTTTCCAAGTGCATTGTATATCAAACAACATTAAGTATTCCAAATGAATTAAAAAACAAGGAAAAAACCCTTTAGCTGTAGTTTTGTTTGAGTTTCTTTTCTTGGATATTTGGGATCTGCTATAATCAGTTCTATGAAAATTAAAATCTCCAAGACAAGCAGCTTGAATCTTTAACTAAATAAGCAAAATTTTGCACAGTACTAGAGTTTTTAAAGTAAAGAAATTGGTGATTTGATTTGTAACAATAATTTGCAAATTTAACTTTGGAGCCAGCTTTTTCTTCCAGGTGAGGGAGGACCAGAAGTAGCCAGAACATTCAGAGAAGGTAACTGTATAAGCTTTAAAAGCTGCTTTGATAACATACTGTCTACCACAAACATAATTTTCACAGAATCATAAATCCATACTTTCATATGAACAGAAATTTCATACAAGTTTCTTGACCTCCATGGTTAATTTAAACAAAATATCTACTACCTTTAAATCTATTGCCTGAAATTACTTCTTTCAGGGAAAAAAAAATCTTGAGCTTTATACAGCTTTTATTTGAATGTATTACATATTGTGAAATATTGACGTACAGAGACAGGTCCTCCTAATTGTCAAGAATTTGGACTTGAAGGAAATTAAAAATTAGAAAAGATTAAAAGTTAGGCAAAACATTTTAGAGCTGCAGGCACCAGCCAGATAATTTCAGTGGGCAGTTTTTTAAAAAAGTGAATATTTATAATAAATGGCATCCAGTTCAGAAATAATTTTCAGAGAAGATATTTTCTTATGTTCTGGGAAGTTAGACTCATAATAGCCAAAGTAGAATGTAGCATGCAGCTAAATATAAAACAAAATAAGCTCAGTTATCTAATGTAGATATAAATACAAGTATTTGTGTAATATATTTAGAGGAGTGTTTTATACCTTACTATAGAGACAAAAAAGCTGAAGTGGGAATATTGTATACATTAGCTAAAAACCAGCTAAATATTTTTTTTTCCTTTTGCTGGACTTATTTCCTAACAGTAATAAAAAAAGATTCAAATTATCAAATATGTCCAAAGAATAAGCATACCTAATTGTTACTGAATTCATATGGTAAAAGTTTGGAGACAATTGGATTTTAAATTCTTCTGGACTGATCCTGCTCTCCTGAAATGAATGGTAAAATTTCATTTCCCTTCAAAGGAAGCTGAATTTCATGTCAGCTTTTTAAAGAGAATTTATTAACTCTTCAGTATTCTACTAAATAATAAAACTTCACTGTTTGTTTAAAATCAAAGTAACAAAAATTTTAGATTAAAATCTAGGCAAAAAAGGACTAGCAAATACTGTTAAAAAGAGCTTTTAGGAGATAGCTATTGGTAGCCTATTGGCTGATAATGTAATAAAAACTATTCAGCCTTATTTATCTACTGTTTTTAAGTGGTTTATAGGACTTAGATGTTTTAGATTCTCCATTAACATATACAGGATACAAAAGAAATAAAGCCCTGCTCTTGCAGAATAAAGGTAGAAATATGAATTGACAATTAAAACAATTAAATCTAGCTGCTGAATCTAAAATTTAGTTACCTAAGAATTGACATTTTAATGTTAGCATTAGAAAATAAAATAGGGATATCTTTGCATCAAAAAAGAACTTCTTTTAACAAAATATTTCTAAAATTTGGTCTTTCAAGCATTAAAAAAATTTGTATTTGTGAGTTTAAATTTGTAGTTTAGTAAATTTATTGTTTAAATAGTAATCAGAATAACCTTTGAAAAAAAATAATTGGTAGGATTAAAGCTTAAAGTTTGTACAAAAAGAAAATACTTTGATAAGGGCAAACAGTAAGCATAAGTCAATTTGGGGTTCATCACTGTCCCATGAATTCCTTTATATCACAGTAATTCATATATCTTTAAGACAAAATTGTTAGAATTGTTGCTCATCCTTACTGAATATATTTCTATTAAAAAGTTATGTTTTTTCCTCTTTCAAAAATTGTTATTGATTTTTCTATAGAGAAGTAGAAAAAAAAAGTAAATTCAATCATAATTCACAAATACTCCTTCTATTGAAGCAGACTTTTTACTCTGAAATTACTAATAGGAAATTATTTGAACCTCTTTTTAAAAGTTAATTTATGTAAGAAGCTTTTTGAAAGTTATAATATTATACCTTATAACTGACTGCAGCTAGAATACAGCCTTTTTTCAAATTGAATACTGTACATAATAATTAACAAAACATGTGGATGTAGATACAGTTACAATTATTAGAAATATTAATTTCCATTGTTGAATCTTTGTGGGGAGCTTGTTCTTTCTTAAGAGTCTCAAGTAGTTAGCAATGAAAACAAATTCAGATTAAAAGAATCTGTTTCAAATCTTCCTTAAAAACTTGAAAAATGTTTCTAAACCTTTAAAAGTGATTTGATATATTTTTGCCTGTAATGTATAGGTTATTTATAAATACTTTTTGGGATAAAATATTTTTTATTTGTGGATAGTTCATATCTGTAGTTCATGACTGAGCAGACAGAGCTACATCACATTTGTTTGTAAGTTTAACTGAGACTTATTTAATAGAAAAAGAAACTAGATAAATATCCTACATCAAGTTTTATCCAAGAAATAGCACTTGTAATAATTATTGTATGTTAAAACTCCCCTATTTATTGTGTATCTGGAAGCTCTCTGTTCAGTTTCTACTTAATATTCTTGGAGTTTTTTCCATTTATGGTTTTCAGAATAATAAACACAATATCCCTGTTGTTTTTGAAATTTATAATAAAGAATAAATACTGATTTTGTTTTGGCATCAAGAGAAATTACTGACAGAAGGAAATATGCAGCAATTTTGCACAAGTAATTTTATGAAGTTTTAAAGTCTTTGCAGGGAAGGAGTTAAAAGAACAAAACCAAACAAACAACCCCCCACCCCTCCCATATTTGAATAAAAATATTTCTAAATGTCTGCTACAATTTTTTAGGAGGGGAGACAGCTTTTTTGCTTTGGCAGTGTATTAAAATTCAAATAATAACATTAAAATTCATTATGAGAGTTCTACCACAGGACTTTGCTTTTCAAAGGTCTGGGCAGCTCCTTAAACTTAATTGAAATTACATTTAAAAATTATGTTTTCATGTACTAAGTAAACCTAAATGTTTACCATGGAAAAGAATAACTGCATATATCTGATCTATGGAGAGAGGAACACCACAAAAGTGATTTTTTCACAGGAGAAGAATTATTTCCATATAAAATTTAAATCGGTGGGCATTTGTTTCTGGCCATATTAGTGGTATAATCAGTACAATAAGATAGATTTTACCAACTAAATGGAAGGTAGGTACAGTATGATCTGAAGTGGGACCGAGCTCAGAGTTGCCTCAGTGTAGGGGCAGCACAGAAATGTCAGGAACAAAGTTCAACTTCTTTCACTACGGCTTCCACAGAGATACCACCTTAAATTTGAATTTGTGACTTGTATGTGCTTCAGTGAAATCATGGGCTTTTAAAACATGTATTAAGAAGCTTAAACAAGATCATGTTATTAACTATTTCATTAATTAGAAAGAGAGCTCTCTAAGTCATAATGTAAGCCAAAAATGCAAAATGGAACTGATGTGTTAATAATAATGCTTTGTTCTTTATTTTAAAAAGAACAATTTTAGAGATGAATAGTAAATTCTTCGGAATAAATTCACAAATGTATATAACTCTATTATTTTTTGAAAATGTTTTGTTCTCCTGTCATTAATTATGACAGTAATTATGTCATCTTTTTGCTCTCCAGAAATTATGCCAAAGTTGCTGAAAAGGCCAAAATATTACCAGTTTAAGTCCTCCAAAAAAGTTTTTAAATATTTCTATATTTCACATTATAATAAGCCATATGTGAAAGATGATTCAATGTAATTCATTAATTAAATTTTTTCCAATGATGAAGATTCAGCTATAGATTATTATTCTAGTAAACTCTTACTTTATAATATTATTTTTTTTCTGTAGGATACCATAAATATAAGACAAAGTCCTACATTCAAAACTCCAGCTGATAATAAAATAAGATTAGGCAAGGCAGAATTTAGAATGCAGTTTCCTCATTTCTAACTGTAATCTTATAGCTATAGGAATATCTATATTAGAGGTTCCAAACTGAATACTTTTCTTCTGCTAGAGTTATCTAAATTTCTATTCTATTTATTAAGAGTAATATTTTTGCCACAATTTTGATAGTTAAGATATTTCAAATAAGAGGACCCAATTGCTTGGTCTCTGGTCTCTAAAAAACTATCCTGTCAGGATGAGAATTAATTAATACAGCTTTAATTAAGTTTTCTCTTTCCCTTTTTCTCCCTGGTTAATTTGGTAGAGGGCAAAAATAGAACTCAGATTAGTGTAATTTTGTCTGCCATGGCAGGGAGGTTGGAACTAGTTGATCTTCAAGGTCCCTTCCAACTCAAACTATACTGTGTTTCTGTAATTTCCTAACTAATATCAAATCCTCTGTTTCTGTAAGACAAATTCTTGGGGTAATAATGACATGCTGCTGCTAGCATGAATTTGTTAACCTAAAATATACCATTCATTAAATTTAATTCACAAAAAAATTCCAGTTAATTTGCCTCAATATTTATCAGAGCTGCAAATTGGGATTTTAGTTATTAAATCTTAGTTTTAATGGTCATTATACTTATCATATAGAATGCTATTTAAACAGTCAGGCCTCCTGCTTTTAAGATTTAAAGCAACCATTCAAGCCATCTTCACCACTATTCTGCTATAATAATGCAGCAAATCTGTATTTCATGACATAGGGCTTTAAGATGAGATGGTACTATGTGCACAAGAGTATTTAATTGGAACAAAAAGGAAAGCAGTCAGAATACAAGGATATCTGGATTTAAGTGGGTTAGCACCAAACTTTCTTGGTTTTGCTGAACTGAAGATAGAAAATTTCAATTCATATAGAATCATAGGTGTGAAGATGTGAAATGCTACAGACTGTGTGATGTATATAAATCCAGCCAGGAGCTTGTCAGTGATCATTGGCCTCATGTGATAGCAGTAACTTGTTGTACTGCAGCCTAACTCCATCCTGAAATGGAGTCTGGTGTGGAGATGTGGATGAGGTGGAGGTACAGGCTGAGCTTCACAGCCAGAACACAAGCCTGCCCACTCTTGGATGGGGACCATTCCAGGTCTGTGGTACCTAAGTTCTGCAGAAATTTAGGGTTAGGCCTGTTTTGGTAAAAAATATTTGGCTACATTTTAGTGCACAGTGCAGTCAGTTTCAATTAGGTTGTATTTATCAGAATTTTTGTGTACAATATTCTGTATTTATGGCTGATTATTTTAACTGCTTCCTTAAAAGAAATGGAAACTTTAGGAATAGAGAGGAATTATTTCTTTACCAAAGAAAAAATACTGTATATAGGACAGACTCTCTATAGATTATATGTCACCTAGATGCTGGTGTATTTTATTTTTTATGCATATGAGGTGAGAGGTAACATGAAGCAAGAAGGTATTAGTGACTGCCTAAACTGGTAAAAATCAAGTGGATGCTGACAGAATCACTTACCCTTTGTGGGAGTTTCACATGGGTCTCATTTTCCAAATTTGATTAAAATTCAGAATTTTTCCTGTATACATTTTCTGAAATTTCAGAGTTCACTGGTCACACAAAGATGTGCAACAGTAGTGAAGTATGGGTCATATTCTTCAACTCCATGGCAAACAAGCTCTGAAGGTTCAAAAGGGGGAAAAAATCTCATCTAGGTTGTGTCAATTAACAGTGTTCTTTCCACGCTTAGTTTATCTGAGAAGTTCAACAGAGTGTAGTTTGAATTAGTCTGCCCAACCTTCTCTTTTTCTTGAGTTTGTACTCTGGCAGGTCACTGGGTCCCTTTACAAAACATAGCAAGACCAGACCATTCATGTGAGAGACACAAAACCTGAGCAGAAATACCTGACCTTAACCTATGTGAAGTGTCCACTTCCTCCTGCTTTGATCAGGAATATGTTCTTGGGCCCACAGATAGGTCTGTAATCTATTATCATGTGGATAACTATCAGGCCAAATTTTTCTTCTTCTCTCCCATTTTGTTATTTCTGATTATTTTAACTATGGATGGGTAGCCAGAGGAGAGTATTTTGCTATTAGCTGTGACCAGAAGTCTTACAGTATTTAGACAAATACTGTAAAACACCATTAATATTGAGGTGCTGCAAAATCATATAGGACAGTAAGAAATGTTCATGAAAAAGACTGACAGGGCTTAATTTTTCATAAAAATCTGTAGGATCATTAATGTAATTTTTATACACCACTTTTTTTTTTTTTTTTTTTTAAATAGGAAAACACCAAAGTCACACCTATGATATTTCTGAAACCAGAACAGTGCAGTTTCTTTTTATGGAACTCCACTGAATTTTGTTGAATCCCATATAAATTGTTACATCATGCTCATAACTGCTCTGTTGAAAAGTCACTTGCTTAGTGCTAATGAGTATGTTTTGATACTTGAGAATGACTTGACTTTGTTCCCAAGAAAGAGATGGGTGTACTGTATATCCAGGATTAGTTGGACACAGCTTGGTTTACAACCCACAGATATTCTTGAGGACTAGACATCATACGGTTTTGGATGACCCTCCTGAGGGGAAAAATGGATGTTCTGTTAGTCTCCTGTTAGTAGATGGTTTCTGATCTTCATTATGCTACAAATTTCTAGCCAAACTTTTATTGTCCAGAGGGTGTGGGAGAAGTAAGGGGTCTTTTATCTTTTGCAAGAAGTTTAATATAAACCGAGTTGGATGCCATTTGCCTAGGTGCCCTGGAATGTGAAATAAAATGTAGAAATATAATTCTATGTAGAATATATGTATGAACATGTAGAATATGAAGTAAAAGAAATTATTTAAGATTTGCAGTGGGGGAAATCACACACTATTTTCTCTCAGAAACAGTTGGGAAAGGACTTAGGAGTGTACAAAGCTGGTCTAAGAACAAGAAAACAGAAGGACTGTTTGGCAATAAGTTGTTTTTATAGCTGAAGCTCTTCAAAGTGGCAGAGGGAAATAGAGCAAGCTTGTCAGCTGTTTGCATACAACCCAAAAGGTACCAAGGTCATAATACATTTTGAGACAGGTGAAGTCCACAGGATTTTTACACATGCTGAGCACTTCCTATAGCTAAGATGACTGGTGTGCCATTCCTTCCCTTTCATCCACTAATATCTGATTCGGAAGGACCAATGCTTTCAGACTGTGAGGATCATGCCCTACTTTTTAATTGTAGGATACTGACTATAAGGCAAAAGGCAGACACTAAATGATGTGCTATTAATTGATCAAGTCTGATAAATTTGTTACCAGTCAGGTCATCATCAGGGAAAGTTTTATGTATTTTTTTTTTTAATCTCATAGGGAAGTAACCTGTGGTGCAATTCCTTCTCCTCTTAGCAGGCAGCATATGCACTTCCTTATTTTGCAATCTACTATATGCAATGTCATTATATCCTTTAGTACAGTGTTTACTGAACTTTCTGAATCTGTGATTTTCTTTAATTCACCTCCCTCCCTGTCATTGTCTTGAATTCTTCCCTTTTTTGATGATAGATTTTTGTAATTGCTGCCTGAAAAGTCACTTTTTCAGGGAGACTGGACTTACTGACAGCTAGCCAAGAGATCAGTTGCTACCGTAGATACTTGCAGGAGCTTCTTGGTCCCCAGCTGTCAAAACTGAGATACTCCTGACAAACTTTTGAATTTTTAACACTGTGAGTATCATTGTCCTTTGGCAACCCATGGTTTCAGAAACAATTGTTTAGCAGAGGTGAAGTTCCCATTGAGTGATGAATTCCCCAACAGCACAGTTTTAGAGAGCGACAGAAAGCAAGTTTATTTAACCTGGATTCAGAGAAGGTCTGATAGTGGCAGAGGACCTGCATAATTCCATAACAGCACAAAGTCTCTCTGATAACCTGAGTTACAGCCACCTTTCTCTCATGTTTCTCTACAAACAATATTATTCTTGGTAAGGGATATGGCCCATAGAAGAGATTCTGATGTCAGTATATTTACTGTAAATTTAAGGAAAGAATGAAAGTATCTTTTTCCTATGTTGTGTGTCTGTTGCTTTAGATCTCCTGATCAGCCAGTCTTTAGTTAGAAGTTGCAAAAGACTGTTGGAAATTTGTGAGGTTGTGTTACCTTGGTTGTTTTAAATAGGGCCAGATAGCATTTATAATCCATGTGTTGTAATAGTCACTGTATCTCTGAGATGACCCTGTTGTGCAAACAGGAAGATGCTGTTCAATAACAAGCCAAAGGAGGGGTTCCAACACTCCTGGGATTCTCTCCATCCCCCGAGCTAGCCTGGTTATTGCTAGGCTCATCTTGATCTCTCCTATGTGAGTGCCCAATTGAGTTAGGATCAGGGCACTGCTTAAAGATCAGGAAAAGGTAAAGGCAACTAAAGTCTGGTGTATTTGAGCGAACTAGAGTGAAAGAGAGGTGAAAAGTCAGTGATCCTAGGCTGTGCTCTCCTTACCTGTCACAGACACTGTTTGACCTGTTCACATCTCTGTTCTTCCGTTTAACCTACTGTCATGGCTGTTACTCTCCACTTGCCAGGATTATGAATAATGTGACTATTACATAGCACCAGGTGTTACACCTGGTGCCTTCCAAGACAAATGCACAAGCAAGTATTTGTTAATAGTTGCTCTGCTCCTTGTTTCCAGAAGGAAAAAGGAGAGAGAAGCAGACTGTCCTTGTGATAACCTCTTGTACTGCAGCAGAATCTGTCAGAAGAGGGCTGCAAACCATTAGGAACCCCAAGGAGGGACTGCAGAGCCCTTCAAAACTGCTGGTATGGCTAGGAAGGGCACCTCATGGAGAGTTCCCTTCTTTGCACTTCAGGAATTGGTAATAATATTAAGTATATTTGAAGTAACACCAACCCTCTTCCCATCATCTTTCCTTTGTAACTGTCTTTGGCCTCTCTACCACTCTCACAGTGGGTATTTCGAAGGGTTCATTGAAATACTTGCTGTGAGGCCTTAATGTCCTTATTATTGGAAGACAAAAGATAAATGGCAATCATATAGCTAAAATTATCTGTTTTTTCTAGTTTTAGAAACACAAAAATGTATAGCAAATATTTATATAAAATTCAGGTAAAATACAGGCTAGAATGCTCCAGAAGGAAATAATTTCTATGAGTGCACCAAGAATAGCATTTAAGAACAAGGCTAAGTTATGAAGCACATCCTTTAAAGGAACCATTTTGAAATAGCCCATTGTATTTCCTGTAATTATTTATCTGATTCCACCAATATTAATTGATAAATATTTACTGGTTCAGAGTGTTCACTTAAGCTTCATCCTATGTTAAAGAAATTGATACAGCTCAGGGTTTTTGCTCTAAAAACTAATGCAAGGAAAGCTGGCAGTAGCAAAGTCTTTCTCCCAGGACACTATTACTGGGGCAGATGCAGCCGTGGGTGAAAGCCTGATGCAAAATCTGTGTAAGAGCTAACTCCTACAAAAACATTCTATCAACAGTGTCATTGGACATTAGGAAATTAGGGAGAAACAAGACTTAGATGTTGATGTTAGAAAAGAGTGAATTTTGGCACTTGGGAGAAATGTGGATGGATACCCTGGGACACAAATATATGTTGTGAATATGTGAAAGTCCGTGTTGTGATTGTGCTTTCAGTAAACTAAGTTTTTTGTGACCCAGGTCACAGTGGTTTGTTTTTGTATGGCACTGAGGCACTTTAAGGTGTGGTTTACCTAAATGTGTGAATAACCCCACAGAACATGGAGTATATTTGTACACTTTAAATGTAGTGTCAGTCTCATGTTGAACTAGCCTTGGAAACAAAAAGGATGTCTTCTGGGGAAAGGAGTGGAGACGTTGTGGTTGAGAAGGAAGGCAAAGACAAACTCTTTGAAAGAGCAGTTACTCCTCTTCTATGTAGTAATATCCAGGAAAACAGAAAGCGGGAATGTGTGCTACATTGTGTTGTAGAAGCTGCTTGTGTCTAGATGTGTAACGTGACAACGTAAGTCAAATATACAATACCACAGATTACTGGGATAGAAAAGTGTGTGAATGTGAAGAAGATGGGTACGTGATTACCATGCAATTCTATGTTTTTATTCACATTTTATATGGTGAAATAAACAGTAGCGTAAATAAAACGATGATATAAGTATTCTCACAGGAGTTGCATATGTGAGCTTTTAGTATTTGACTTTTGGCATGTAAACATGACAATTTCTGTAAGCAGCTAGTGACAATTTCTGTGTGTGCTTGTGGGACACAAAATGTTTATGAAAGAAGTTGAAAAGCGATGGTTGCACAGCTCCTATAAATCCCTAAGACTTTCCATTAAGTCTCAGTGTCTCAGAAGCCCTTATGTCCACAAAGGCAGGAACTGCAGTGCTTTGGTACCTAAAGGAAGAGTCCATTAGATGTATACATGCTTGCCTCCATGTGTGTGAGTTCACAGCTGTGTTTTGGAGTCTGTACCATAGACAGGGAAGGTAATATAAATGGAAATACACAGGTTTGGAAAATATAAATCCAGGACAGTTTTTGTGCTGCTGTTGATTGTTTAGTTGCTTAGAGCATTGTGGTTTTTCCTGAAAAAATTAGGGTTACACAAGTGTATGCTTTGGAAACTTTAGTTAGACAAGGTCCTGGTGCAAGAGAGTAAAGGTTCTGTCTGGGCTGGAGTGTTTTTCATAGATTGCACTTGGCACAAGGAGGAGAAGGAGTTACCGCAGTTGGTAGCAGGGAGACACAGTGTTTCCTTCCCCATGCAAACCAAAGTGAACATATGCCCTCTAATTTCCTATGGCCTATGTCAAGAAGAGTATTTATTGCTAATTTAAAAGCATACAGAAAGGTAAATGCAGGGACCATTTTTTTTTCCCTTGAGTTTGCATAGGAAAATAATTAAAGGCAAACACTGCATGTTATAAGGAATATATTGGTCTGCATATGGCATTCCTTTGTTGCAGATTACAGACCCAGTGGCCTGATCCTGCTATCACTGAAGTGAATGGCACATTTCCTATTGATTTCAGGGAAAGAAAGAGCAGACTACAACCCAACATGAGACAGGTGAAAGCTACTCCTTTAGTAAAAGCATGCTACCCATTATATTTAGGCTCCCAAATTACTTTTTCTTAGTGTCCTGGGAAGTAGATGGACACAAATTGTTCATATTAAAAGTGTAATGATGATTGTTTAAAG
Organism: Illadopsis cleaveri; assembly: GCA_013399915.1. Lineage (NCBI taxonomy): Eukaryota > Metazoa > Chordata > Aves > Passeriformes > Timaliidae > Illadopsis > Illadopsis cleaveri. The sequence continues at coordinate 333,442 of VXBB01021727.1, read as the reverse complement.
ATCTAAATGTTGTCTTTAACATTGCTGAACCAAAACCATAAAAGATTCTGCTAGTGCATGAAAGTGAAACTAGCTGAGAACAAAAGTGAAACCAACAGGCAACTCTCCCTTCCCAGGCTGAATGAAATGCAGAAATCCTAAAGTGCTGATGCTTAACAGTAAATTTGAATTTTAAAATTCCCATTACTTTTATTAGTGTGAAAAATGTTGCTAGTGATCTAGAAAAAGATTTCCCCTAAGACAGGTGTTTTCTCATGGTGGTATCTCTTTAAAAAGTCAGAACCAATTAAAAATGTCTCTTTTTTTTTCCTTTATGATATTTAGGGGCATCTGTACATGTTACCCTCTTTTTCTTTCTCATGCATTTTCCTTTTGCATGTGTTGCATCACAGACTTGTAAGTCACGTACCCTTAATATTCTGACAGAAGCATGTGCTAGAGCAGGACAGAATTGATCTTGCTTTACAAAAGTATTGGTGACTGTAATCAGCAAGTTTCTAGGGAAGGGAAAGAAAAAATATCTTTAAAAATGTATGAAAATGATGATTGAATATGTTTAATCAATAAAACACCAGAAAATGAGAGGCAGTGTAGCAATGGGGAGAGACACACAGTCAGTTCTTCCTGCCCGATCTAGTAGGACCAACAGGAGACAAATGTACAGGAAAGTGGGGAAATACCAAACAAAACAACAGTAGAGGGTAAAAAAAAGCACTGGATGCCATGGACAAAAAGAAAGAATGGAGGAAACAAGTGGTTTAGATAAGTTAACTTTGTGCAAAATTCTTCCTTGGTTCACATTTGTCAGTGTCTAGGAAATTGTGTGTAAAAGTACATGTGCGGCAACAGTCTGCTGTAGATCTAAGCAGTATGAGGAGAGTGAATACGTGGAAAGAAAAGGGTAAAGAGATGACAGATTTTTTTTTTTTAAGGCAGTTTAGTCATGAATACTACACCCTACAGTGCTGAGGCTTTCTGACCGTGATTTATGTTGATAATGCTTATTAAATGACAAACTGAAGCAAGGTTTGGTTTTTGTTGGTTGTTTTTTTTTTTTTTAATTTAGCACACTGAATTTGTACTTATTATCTTAAACATTTTTCCCTCTCACATTTGTTTGGAAAAGTTTAGAGGGAAAAGGAAGGCGGGGTGGGGCAGGAATGGTGTATAGACAGTGATTTTAGCTGGTATCTACCTCGCAGGTAGAAGGAGGAGATAAAAGTCTCAAAACTACAGGCCTATGTAAATTCTGCAGCATCAGAAGTAAGTACAAAATAATACAAATCACAGAAAAATGGGTAAAGCAAAGATCATTGTTATCTGGGAAGGTATTCAACTTTTAAAGCAGAGGAGGGAAAAGTTACTGTCAAAAGAAATATCTGAGGACTTTGTCGCTCATGTAAATGGCTTTTAAAAATTTCAGTGTATATAAAACATTTTTTTTTAAAATATAAATCATACCACTTGCAGATTAAATGTTGCTAATGAGATGGAGCATGCAGTGATATAGAGGCCTCTAAGAACTGAAAATCAGGCCTCAGGGATCTGGTACTTCAGCTGACAATGTATGGAACTGATTTTTGACATGTGTACCTGACTTATCAAAACCAATTTTGAAGACTCAGTCTAGAATGTAATAAGAGTTTTAAAAATGCTTTTCAGACCAAAAGATGTAAAACTTTTTGAGGGCCAGATAATTTTAATGTGCAAAAATGTGCCTGAGTATACAATAATTTTAATCTATTCCCTCTTATGTTACAGAGAGCATGGCACAGCCCCTGTTCTGGGACAGAAGGACGGACGTCCGAGGGACATGGGCATCTCTTCTCAGGTAACCCGTTCTTACTGATGGCTTGAGAGAGAAAAAAATAACTTTTCTGTTCAGATTAAATAACACCTGACCTTTTGGCCTTTTAGATTTTTGTGTTTATTGATATTTCAGACAAACATGCATACTTTGTTTTATTTTGAGAGAGGTGAGGAGGCAAAGTGTTGTGAGGAAGGGAAGTCAATGCCAAGTCCTTCTGACGTCTGATGGGTTGCAGGAGAACAGCAGTGCTGACAGTGGTATACTGGATTTTCCCATTAAAAGATGCAAATGATAGGATAGTATAGAAAGATCAATGTATTTGTGAACTGTGCTGTGTGTTTCAGTTTGCTTCATATTAGAATAGCTTATAAATTGGAAGTAGATGCTACAATCTCTGGTTGGTCAAAGACAGGGCTAGAAAAAATAGTTCTTTCTAATTGTATGTGGTTTTATTGTGTTGATAAATATATTTGATGTGGTAGCAATTACAAGTAGTCTGTTTTGATTAGGTTGAAGGGCCGAGACTTGGTTTTAAAGCATGCTAGTTAATTAAGCAAGAGTCAGTAAATGGCATAAAGCTCTAGATAGGATGCTTTTTGAGAAAAGTGCAGTTGCTTGAGGTCAAATTAGTCAATAAGTAAAATTTTCTCATCAGGAAGGAGTCTGTATTTCTGAAGTATTTTATACTTTGTGTAAGCTTTTTATACACCAAGAGATAGAGGAGCTGTGTTAGCGCTGGAGTTGCTATTGTGTTATGGTACGTCACTTGTTCTTCCTGGTTTGAATTGTTGATTCAACTCTGATAATTAGGACAAGAGAGAAATGTAAATTCCATTTACCAAATGGGATGTTTGTAGCATTGAAAAAAGTGAGAGATTAAAAATTATTAGAAGTCTCTAAAATCTATAATATTGTTCTGTAGCCTTCGAAAAAGCAGAAATCTAAATAATATTATTTCTAAAGGCAAAATAATATACATTATCTAAAATAAAGTATAAACTACTGTTACAAGAGTTTTGAAATAAATAGTATGTACAGATAGGTAGTTAGGATTTTTAAGTATTTTTCTTCCCCTATTCTCTCTCCTCAAGGAAACCAGAAGGATTTCTTTCAAATATAAAAGGAATAAATAAATACAATTGGAATGAAACATTGTGCTAGGTATTTGGTGAAATTTGTTTTCTTATAAGTATTTTGGTTTTAAATGTGAGTGCTGTGAAATAGTTCAGATCTCAAAGTTTGTGGGGAGGAAATGTTTCAGCATCTTTGTTCATACCTGAGGAATCCATTTTAGAGGTCTATTTTCCCTGTTTGCAAAATACATTTTTATTAGATCTATGTATTTGGGTTAAGACTTACTTAAAATTACTTAATTAGGTTATACTGAAATTCTAAGTGATTTAAAAAGAAGGATTATGGTAGTATGACAAAACATAACACTGTTTTCATTGAAATTCTTAAATAAAGCCCTTTTAACATGCCAATTTAAAAATCTATAAATTTAGGGTGTTAAAATAGTACAGAATATAAAAAGGCTGAACTTATAAAGGAATGTATAATCCTGTACCAGTGAGCAGGGATTTTGTAGGTACGTCTGGAACATGGCAGGAGGTCATTTACACCTTCAGTTTGGTTTTTAGCATTTTTCTTGTGGTATTGTCCTTCTTCTTACTTTATTATGTATATGTAAACACTTATAAAATGTTTGTGGTTGATTTGTAAAGAAAAAATGTAGAGAAAGAGGTAACAGTACAGGTGCGCTAAGCTAGATGGGGACTGATTGTGTTTTCCCAGGAAATTCTGAAAAATATACCAAAGTAAAAATTGCCACCGTAAAGAATAATTTCTAAACAATTGTATTCATACTGTTTGAAATAGCGTGGCAGTGAATTGTCTTTAAAAACCTCCTGTAAGTGTCCAAAAACAGTGCAACATAAAAAGGTTTTCCAATTGTGTTTTCTCTAGATAAATTTATGAGCTTGTAGGCTGATTTCAGGGGCAGGGTATTAAAAAATGAACTTCAGAAAAAGGAGCTATGTGTGTGGTTTTCTCATAGATAAGTTGTTGGGGTTTTTTTATAAAAAGGAAAAGGTATATGTGTTTCTTTCCTCTGTGTTGTTTATAGTTTGAAATAAATAATAAATTTGTAGTGATTTTTTTTTTTGAAGACGTATTTCTATGAAAAATCTGACAGTCAGTTTGTTTTACTTATAATTTAATCTTGGAGAAATAGCAGAATGTTTCTGGATATTTGCATTTGTTTCAGAGGTTGGAGCCTAAGCCAGATTTCTGTATAGTCTGTCAGGCAGTTACACGTCTGAGCATGTTGCATTCTGTAGCACTTCAAATTGGAGCTATTTGACTTTTATTTGCTGCATGAGGCTTTAATTTTTTAAAAAATGCAAATAAAGTAGAAGAATACCGGATGAGCTCTGCATGTGTGTGGGGGCTGTTTCGGTGCAATGACGAGCTGGTGTGGGGGGGGCCGGGTGAGACCCAGAGAGTTTTACTCTCAGGTCCTGCTTTTGCCTGAACTTGTGCTATCTGCCCCTGTCCCTCACTGACTTTATAAATTGATTCTGACACTCCGGGATATTTTTTAGTTCTCAGCAGGGTAGTTGCATGCACGTTGCTACTTTTTTTAAGAGAGGAGCAGAAAAAGTGCTGTGTGTGTTTGTCACACGTATACTGAACACCTGTATGAAGAGTGTACAGGAAGGAGGGCAGAACATAAGCGTGTGACTGATTTTCACATTAGTTTCGCTACAGGATAGCCCAGCATTTCCTAGTAACTTTATCCCAAAGTTTTCTGGGGGTTGTAAAGCTATTTTTGAGTTAATTTGCTTATTACAATTTGCCTCCTCAAACATAAATAAAGAATTCCTTTTAAAGCCCCACCATCTAGAATAAGGTATTTCACCTCCTTTTTACTATCTCGCAGGGAGCGTGCAGTTAATGCCAGTACCAAACTGTGGCTGGGACCAGAAGCCACACTGCGGGAGTACAGAACCCGCCACAATGTCAGCGGCCCGGGGGCCGCCGCNCGGCCGGGTGTCTCGGCGAGCGCCGGCGTTACCCCCGCGCCCTGAGCAGCGGCCTCGGGGCCGGGGGCGCGCCTCGAGCGGCTTTGCCCCGGAGCCAGTGGTGCTGGGGTGCCCGGCCAGTCCTGGCCAGCCCCGGTATCGGCGGAGCCGGGGCCTCCCGGTGCCTCTCGCTGCCCGCAGCTCCGCGCCTTAACTGGGACGTGGGGCATCAGCCCGGTCTGGCAGGGCTCTCCCGGAGCCGCGTCCTCCGGAGAGGGATTTGCTTTGGTTAAACCACACGGGCGGCTCTGGGGCTCCTGCCGCCCCGCCGCACCTGTGGCTGCTCGGGGCCCCGACGAGGCAGCGGCTCACGGGCTCGCTGCGTGTGCGGACCTTTGCTTCCCCTTTGCGCTGAGCTCCGCACCGAGCCCGAGAGCAGACAGATGCCTTCCTGCGACCTCCACCGCTCAGTTTACGCGGATAGCAAAGGCTGGCACGTAGCAAGAGGACATTGAATGCTTTTATCTGCAATTTTTTTTTTCTTGGAGATTTTTAAAAGTGAAGTGGAAGAATGACGGTGCATGAAGGTGCTGAAGTACGTTGGAGTTATGGGACAAACTCAGGAAGCAAACAGAACTTGGTAGTTTGCCTGATATTCTCTCCGGACAAAGCGGGAGGGAAGAAAAAGGAGACAATTAACACTACGTGTTAATTTAATTTTGCCAGTAGTGCGAAGTCAGTTCTTGTTAAACTTCCTCATGTTTTAAAGTAACTTGTTAATTAACTAGAGATAACTTACTCTATGTATCAAAGGAATGACAAATAATAAACCAGGTGGAAGTGAATTTAGTAAATTTTGTTTGTGTATTTTTGTTTTCCTCCTTATGTTGTGGAAGCAGATCCTGAAAGACAGTGGTGTCATGCACCTGCAGTCAGTTGAACTTGGGGCTGAGCATGCTTAAACTTCTCTTGGGAATGGAAAGATTCTTGTTGGGTTCTTTTTCTTGCTAATAGTAATCCTCTGAGATTCGAAAGAAGACTAATTTATTTGTTAGCTTATAAATAAAGTGCAAAGAAAATTACACTGTTGAGCTTAAACAACAACATAAAAGAAATTAATGTGCTACAGTAGGCTTGTTTTCTCTTGCTCAGTTTCTGCGAAACATACGTGAGAAACTCTACGAACATTTTTTGTGTCAGAAAGCACATCAGATTTTGCCAATGATATCACCTGAAATATATTTCTTAAAGTATACATAGATGGTTCTCAGAAGAAAGAAAATAAAGAAATGAAATAAATGGTTTTTTTCAAGGGAAGGTGTTGTTCTAGTGGAGGAAAAAAAGTTGTTTTACTTGTAAAAGAAATTGTTGAATAGCCACAGAAAAGAGATAAGTGCCTTCAGTGCCAGCTTTACAACCTCTGGTGGTTTGGACTTGCAGAGTGAAGCTGGTGAAGATGGCTTGAGATACAAAATCAGCAAGTCCAGAACAAAATAAAGCAGAAAAGACCAAGGCAAAGAAAATATGAATTATCTGTTGTAATGTGTTTTAAACTTTTTAGTGTATGGCCTACTCTGTTCCTATTCTAACCATGGCTTTTCCAGTTTTGCAATAGTAGGTTTTTCTGGATTCTGTTTCCTTATTTCAGTGGCAATGCATTAGCACTGCAATTGTGCTTTAGCACAATAAATACAATATATCCCCTTTCTAAAGATGTATAATCTACCTGCAAATACTGTACTGGATGGACAGTGGAAGCTACATATAAAGGGGGTCAAATACTTGAGGGTACCCAAAGGAAAGACAAGATTAGTAATAGAGATGATCTAATCTGGCAGCCATTGTACACTTAGCTGAGGACAATTTTTGAAGGGCAAAATACAATCACAGAGAAATTAAAGGTGGGATGAAATGCAGCATTTTTAGCAAAAAGACTGTGCCAGACTACCTTATTACCTTATGTTTCATTGTGAGGAAACTGATACTGTATGATGTGAGGAAATCATGTAAAACAGAGAAAATTTGGATTAAATGCATTGTAAGGTGACTTTGGAATGAACTGACAGATAATAGGTGAAAGAGACTACTGATGGGAAGAAGGCTGCAAACCGGAGTTTTTCAGAACTATTGGAATTCTTTCCTTAGTGACACTAGTGAAAAAGTACAGTGATAAAATCTTATGACACAAAACTGGTAGACTGTATTGATAAGAGGATTGGAATATCCATGTGCTGACAAGATGAATCAAAACTGAGATTAATAGAATTAGATGAGATTTAGTGATGCAAATAGAAACCGATCACAATTTATTCTGCAAAGGTTCATCACTTCAGTGACAGATTGGTAGTTGGTGTAATAGTCAGCAGCAGAATGATAGCATGTGACATGGCTGAGAAAATAATTTAAAAAAAAAAGGTAGTGTCCTAGAAAGTGTTAAGGGATGGATTTCCTGTATGTAAGGAAAATATTAATATCAAAGTATATGGCATTAGTAAGACCTTATGTGGAGCCCAACTATCACCCACATTCAGATAAATGGGTTCAAACAGATGGATGGAACAGATGCAGAAAAGGACCACATGGATGTTAAGAGGAATAGAGAGGCGTAACAGAAAGACACAGAAGTGACAATTACACTGTTATGTAAGGAAGAAAAATAATTATATGAGCTCAAGATAAGAATAAAGCAAAACAAATGTGTGTAAAAAGGACAGTGAGTAGACTTTGCTGGAAATTGCAGGAAGAGCTCTAACTATCAGACTAACAATATTCTGGAGTGGTTTCAAATGAGAAACAAGTTTAAATTTCTTTTTGAAGGAAGTTTGATATATCTAGGAAAGAACATCAGTGTTGGGTTCTGCATAGTAGTGGGCAATTTGACTTGGGAATCCTGGATATCCCCTCCTATAATACCACATTCTTGTGTATCAATGGATTCTGAGGTGGATATGTTAATTTACAGTGAGTCTGTTTTGAAATTGCTGCTGGTTTTTGTCCTATTAATTTCCTTTTATGCCTCTTAATAGCAGCAGAGTAGTTTGGTTCTGTTTGCTCTGAGCTGTGGGTTTGGTTTGGACACTATGGCTGAATTCATGCAGTGCACCTGACTTCTTGTGCCTGGATGGGCTACTTATAGGAGTCTAAATGGAACAATTTTTAGGTAGGTTTTTAGGCATCTAGGCCAAGACAATGTTGCATTCTAAAATGTATGTGTGATCAGCTTCCTTGGGATGTTACCTGAGACCTTGTGTCATTTTTTTTTCCCCTGCCTCTTGGATTGTATAGTTTTCACATACAGCACTTAGTGCAGTACTGAAGAATTAACAGAAGAACCTAAAGATTAAAGAAAATTGCTTTTCAGCAAGGCTGCTTGTCCTCTGGGCAGACAGTTTAGATTTTTACTTGGCATTTTGGCTTTTGGGAAATCTCCACAGGGCAATCATTGGGAGTTAAGCAATCATTGCTCAGTCATCCATTTTAATTTTATTTTTCAGTTCACAGCTGTAGCAGGTTATCCAAAGAGAAATAATATGCTTTAAGGAGGTAACTTCCTGTTAGTGGTCAATGGAAAACTAAGTGATAGAATCAATCCAATCATCAGTTTATGCATTAAGTGCTACCACTGTCACTTTCAGTAGTTGCTGAAGCAAAGGAGTGAATTGATTATAAAAATTAAACTTCATTCATATGCCTAGAGGTGAACAAGTCATGAAAATGGAAGGCTCATTTAGTATGAGACAGTATGAAAGACTAGGAAAAAGTCCAAAAGAAATGTGTTATTTCTAAATGGTTTCTTGTACTTTTTTTCTGTAAAGTGGGATTTGAGCTACAGACACTTATCTTGAAGCTTACAGGGCAGAGGTGTGACCATAGAGTGATGGTGTGAATGTGGAATGAAACACCCTGATTCCTGAAAGTTATTTTCCTCTTCCATCATGAGTCTGATTTTTTAAAGAAAATAATTCCTATTCATAGCAGGTTCTTTCTCTTGTTCTTTTCTTAACCTTTTTGAATTAGAAGGAAGTCGTGGACTTCCCATTGAAATGGTAGGAACACTGTGCTAGGCCTTCAGCAAAGAAAAATTTTCTGACCTGATTTGCCCGTGTCATCCTGCAAGGCTTTCTGCCATTAAAATAGGCACTTCCACTGGTGTCACTTGTTTCTAGTCCCCTTGTGCTGTATGTGCCTCTTGAAATAACACTGACTGGGAGAGCAAAGTCATGGAAGTGAGCAGCATTCATGTGGTAAGGCTGATAATGACATTTGTAGGACTCAATAACAAAAGCAAAGCGGCTCATATTTTAGTATTAAACAAAAATAAGGTGTTACTGCTGTCACTAAGAGCAGGCCAGATCCATTCTTTGGCTGGTTTTATGTAACCATGTCTGGGGGGGAAATGTGTACACGTGTATGCTCACACACATGTATATATAAATGTATACCTGCTTTGCTGCAGGTGCTGGCTGATGAGTAGAAGTAACAGAGAATCAATATATAGAAGTACTGGGAACCTGTACACTGAACAGATTGGAGTATGGCAGGGCTTGGTTTGGTAGCAGTAGACTCAGAAAGGGACGGTTCACTGCAGCCTGTGGCAGCATTTTTTGGGTTGTTTTTTAAAATTGCTCATTGTTTGGTTTTAATTATTGTTTGTAGGAATACTTTGGAGCCAGGCCATTGCTGCTGTAAATCTTCAGATTTCCATTGTAGTCTCCAGAGGGGGATGGCATTTTACACACCTTGGATAGATGGCCTTCTGGGTGGAAACATTATTATGATGTCTTTGGTCCTACATTGTTTTTAAACGATGGTGGTTTTGAAATGCCGATTTCAATGGTTAAAACTGCAATGGTAAAAGCCTTTAGGAAGCCTGGAAGCCAAACACTGTAAAGAATTATAGAGAATTTGATGAAAAATATACAGATGCATAATTGGAATTTAAAGATAGATAGCAATCTGAGATGCTTTACTTGCTTGCAACTTCTATCGCTGGTAGGGTCCTGGTTGAACTTTCTGCCCTCACATTTCCTCTAGGAATGATACATTGTGTTTAACAGGCATTCAAAGTGGAATTCATGTTTGTGAAATACTGGGCGTAGCCAAGACAAAGTCTTCTACAAGTATTGGGTTTTGGCAGGGGCACTAGAATTGTCTGGCATGTGGATCTTTAAGGAGATACTTGAGGACTACAGGTTTTTTAAAAAGGATGAGAAGACAGAGATTTATTACCAAATGTATTCCATCATGTGGTCTGAAAGTGAATGTCACACAACTTGACACTGAGTGTTGGCAGTGGTGTGAGTGCCATGCATTCCTGAACTTTGTTCATTTTATGTAGACAAGTATCTGTATCGCTTATCTACAGTTACAAAACTAGGTAGAAGAGACATCAAGGATTAAACAATGAGCGCACAGCATTTCATTTCTGCACATGATATTTTCAGCTCAAAATCAATACATTTCAGTGGTTGTAGGATTGGAAAAGAGTAATCTGTCGCCATGGCCATATATATGTCTCCAGTAAAGACATGATGCACTTGGATTTGCAGCATGCACAACTATTAGATTTTTTTTTTTTAGTAGTCGTAGTACTTGATTTCCAATGTTGCTGGTGATTATAAACCCCAACCCCCACTTTATATGCATGTCCTACTAAGCCTTTCCTTGGTTTGCATAATAAGAGGATCTTGATCTCCCCATTGCAATCACTTCTGAGAACTGTAAACAGGGAATGACAACAAAAAGAGTTGTTTTGAGTTTTAACAGGAGATGTACTAGTCAATCCATAGTAGGTAAAAGTGAAAAATCTCATCTATCAAGTACTAGAATTTTGTAGTACCGTTTGTATTGTTTCCTGTTTGTAAGGGAAACTGAACAGACCTCATAAAGAGCAGTGTGCATCTGCATGGTACGTTAAATTTGCAATCTATAGACTTGATTAGTTAATATGCCAGCTACTGTTTGGCATTAGGTTCTGTTTGTCTTCCATTGCTACATTTGCCTGGAGTGTTTTGTTGAGAAATTTGGGACTTTATTCCCTGAAGCAGGCCACGTTGCTGATGGCCAGGGTTTATTTGAGAAGCAAGGAGTGTATAACTGTTGCACAGTGTGGCAGCCTAAAATGCCTGACTGACTCAGTTTCAACACTAAGACTTGTGTTTTGCAACTGCCCTTCTCATAGAAACTACACCCAAAAGTGTGCAATTGCAGATGAGCGACACATCAATCAAAATTTGTGCTTAGTTGGTTATTTATTATGGCACTTCATGTTACCAGTTCCATCCCTTGCTCTCAGCCTGCTGTTCTCTGGCTCCCTTGTTCCCTGCAAGCTCTGCAGAGCAGGGCCAATCAGCTCAAGGTGCCTTATGTTAGGCCCACAGGAGTTCTGTACTGAAGGAGCTGACAGCGAGTGCCAGCTGGCAAAGCCCAAGTCTGAACCATGGATCCCCCAGCACCTGCTTCATGTGTAGCATGCCAGGAGGAGGAGAGTTACATAAATACCTGCTTCTAGAGTTGCCCAAATACACCATTTCAACATATGCTGGAGATGTATGCACAGGATGGGGCTGAGAATGACTGCCCCAGCCCCTCCAGTCCCACTGGCTTTCCCTCCCATCATTAAAGCTGAAAGAAAAACAGTTACTGAGAATAAATTCTTTACTGAGGGTGGTGAGGCACTGGAATAGGTTGCCCAAGAAGTTGTGGATGCTCCATCCCTGTGAATGTCCAAGACCATCTTCAATAGGGCTTTAAGAACCCTGACTTTGTGAAAGGCATCCTTGCCCATGGCAAGAGAGTTGAAAGTAGACGATCTTTAAGATCCCTTCCAACCCAGGCCATTCTATGATACGATGATTCTGTGTGCTGTGCAACAGCTTCGACCAAAATTACCTCACCCCACACACCTGTGCCATGCTGTTAAAGCACTTTTTTGCCCTTTTGGGCAGAGGAGGGAAACCTGAATTCCTGGGTGAGTGCTAAATAGTGTACGGACTTGGAGGGGTAGCGTGACCTCTGCAAGGAGATGGAGTAGGTGCCTAAGGAAAGGCTGAGGATCTGGAGTTTCACAGGTATGCAAGGTATCTTGCCTCACCCCATCATTATGATGAACTCAGCAATTGATGAGGTGTATTGAGAGATTTGTTGGTGTGTCTGAATGGTTCTCCTCAATCTTAACAGAATGGACAATGAAGATTACATTCTTAGGTATTCTAATTTTTGCCTTCAGTGTGCACTGGGGCAGGGCATCTTAATTTGGGGCTGTGGATTTAGGCAAAGACACTGCAGTGCTCAGCACCGCAGCAGCCAGGCCCTTTATTGAATCTGGCCTCGCTGCAATAACTGTGAGTAATGGTAAGAGAGGCATGAGAGCAGAATGACTGTACAGGGGAGAGAGCTGCTCTTGAGTTGCTAGAGTGAAAAACATATTTGTAAAGGGATGAAATTAGTGCTGGGTACAAGAATGCCATTTAATGAAACAAATGACTACACTGCTCAGTGGCAGGAAAAAACGTGACGCATCGCAGATAACCAGCAGTCCCCCTTCCCTGTCTCAGGGTTACTGCAGAGCAGACAGCATTTCTGGCAGCACTGGGCAGGCTGGGATGAGAAGTGGATCCCAGTGCTGAGGCTTCCCGAGTGCTGACACCCCTGAGCCACAGGCCCACTGTGGGGACAGTGAGTGACTGTCCTGGGTTCTCAGCTATGGGCTTGTAGTGGGAAGTGTTTTTCCAGGTACCGAGAGAGCAGGGCAGGAGGGAGACATGGGAATGTGGTCTCCCTGAGATGTGAACTGCTTGTGACATATTTGTGGCAGCAATGCCACAGAAAAACTTCTTAGTAAAAATTGAATGTTTCTTCTTATTGAGTGCTCTTTTATCCCCTGTTCATTGTGGTTTATTGCTCCTGTGCTATATTTTTGTTTTCTTTGTCTCCTATTGATGTTGTTGTCTGTGTAGTTCTACATCCTTATTTTTTGTTCCTTATTGTTGCATTTTTTAGTCATGCATCTCACTACCCCTTTAGCTTTTCTAAAGACTTCTCTCTCGTCTCTCTTGTGATCTGCTGTACAGCTTGGCCACGATCCATATGATGGAGCAATGTAGCCAAGCTGTGGGTTGACCGAGGCTTGCATCACTGCCCTGACCCAGACTGCATCTGCAGTCATCTGGAACTGACTACACGCCTGAACTGATAAAAGAGGCTGTGGAAATATGGATCTCTGGAGCCTTGGCAAGGTATCCTCTTATGTGTATGCATGTTGATGTGTGAGTACACTCAAAATGCCTGTCTGTTCCATCAGCTCGGCCGACTGGGTGCTCCTTTGGGATTTGCTGCAGTTTACGGCAAATGGGAACAGACCTGCAAAGCTCATGGGAATACTGGGATTAACCCTGGAAAGGGGAATATGCCTGTTGCTCAGGAATGTGTGATGCCCATAAGCAAGAGATGCAAACCCCCTCACTTGACCTTTGTATAATTCTTTCCCTTCCAGTGAGTCCCTTTCCCTGCCTGTGACTCATCTTCTAAATGTAGACTGTAAGCCTCTCAGAGGACTGCCTTTCTCTCCAAGCAGGGTAACATAAAAAATAGCAACACTTTTGAATAACCAGTATGACTTTTTTAATACAAAAATCTAGAGGATTGCCTTGTTGTGTCTATGCTTCTCTGTCAAGGGGTTTATCAGTCCCCCTGAGAGAACAGCAGGGCAGGTTCTGTCCTGACCTGCAACAAGAAGGTTGTCCAGACAAGAGGTCCTCAGGAGCAGCACAACTGCAGTGCAGTGGGCAGGAGATGTTATAATAGAAGATGGATAGACTCTGATAGAGACCAGCAAATCTTTCGTAGCACCCGTGTACTTCCTTCCCTATTTTTGACCCATTTGTAACTGGCAGCATCCCCTGGGTAACTGCAGTGCAGCTTACATGAATGCCCAGTAGGAAGTTGCCTGCTCTCTTGAGCAGGTTGCCCAATGCTCATCTCCCTTCCTCCAGCCTCTACATGCACTGTCCAGCTGCCCAGTCCACTTCTGTTCTCAACACCTGGTGACTCTGGTGACCGCTGTTGCCTTCCATCCTTTGCTTCAGCTCTTATATTGTCTTTGACTTGTAGTGGATCTCGTTTCTACCTTTTCTCTTTCCAGATGCTTGTGCCATATCCACCCATCCTCTGGAAGACAAAAGAGTGAGGATCAGCAATGTGTCATTTATTCTGCAAAAACTGAACAGATGAGAACTGCCTTGACAGCCAAAAGAAGACAATACTGTGATATGGCCACAGCAGGCACATGTTCTATCTAACAATTGCACTATGATCCCAACAAGGAGTAGCACTCCACCTCCCTCTGATTACCTCAGTTCTTTGCTTTTGCTGTAACAATATGGTTTCTTTCCAACACACAAGTGTTTATGCAAAATGCCAAGATTCTATATGCAGATTAAAATAGTTTTACAAATTAAGGAAAGGCTGGTATGGAATAAGAGGAAAATTATCCCAGCATTTTTCACTTTTTTGTAATCAAAGTCCTGTTTTTAGAGGGTGTTATGTCAACTACACACTTTTGTGAGTACACTCAAAATACCTCACATAGGTGAGGCCTATGAGGATTTTCCTTGTGTAATGACTGCAGGAGCTAGCCCTAGCATATCACACTATTCTATAAGTGGTGTCCAGTAAGCAATAGCTGGGCTCTCTTGGGAAAAATGCAGGAAGAAAACTTGGAGAGAGCTGGATCCTCTGCAGTGTAACCTCTCATGAATGACTGACGAAAGGAAAAAAAAAAGAAAAAAAAGGAAAAAAAAGAAAAGTGAACTAATTCACCACGGAGGTGGAAGGATGGATGCTTCCTATTGTGCAATAGGACAAAATCCTGTGACATGTTCCCTCCTATTAGGTCTGATACCACTGCTTATGATAAAGATTAATTTCTAAAAATCAACTGTAAAGCTATAGGTCAGCGAATAAGACAGTGACTTGACTAATTTTTCATTGCGAAGTGTATGATAGCCTTTAATTGACATCAATTCAGACAGTGTGTTGTTGAATCTAAATAAATTTGAATCCCACTATGGATTTGTTTTTCACAAATAGATTATGAACAGAAGCCTTTGATTTCTATTAATGATGTGGTTTTGAGTGAAAAGCTATTTTGTGTCTATATATATTTAATAACAGGAAATGTAGCAAACATTTATTTTTATTAAACTAATAAAAGGTTTAAACCTGTCAGAGCAAATTTTCATTTGATTTCTTTGATCTTGTTTCCCTTACCATAGACGAAAATTCATAAAGTGCAACCTCAGGTATCTCAGGATGCACAGTTCTTTGCATCAGGTAGTTGATGCCATACAAGTGCATCTTGTTTCTGAATTAGAGCTTTGAAGTGGCAGTAGTGCTTGTAACTGCATTCACATGGCACCATGGTCAGGTTGTGGCCTCCTCAAGGTGCAACAGGCAGGGTACTGCTTACCTGTTGCAATTAAGGTGGCACCTTACATGAGCTCTTTCCAAACTCTGAAGTAGGCAAAGGCGAGGAAATGTGGAATGGGATGAGGAAAGAGAAATGGTAGAGTGCTTGAAAATCCATTGAGCTTACAGTGGGCGGTCTGCAGGAGTGGATCTGCAAAGGGAAGCCAGGCCTGAGGCAAGCCAGGATTTGGCAGGTTGCGCTCCTGGAGGCTGCCTCTGCCATCGATACGGTGTGTGGCAAGTAACACAAAGGAGAGGATGAGGGGAACATGGCTGCAGCCTGGCGGCTGGTACAGCTGGGAGATCTTCAGCAGCAGTGGCTGCATTTGAGTATGACCTATTTGCCAGTCCAGGAGAGAAAGGGAAGGCGACATTAAGACTACCCGCTATGCTACTTGTTAATAACTCAGATGGGTGTGGATCTCCAAAAAACCTGATCTAGAGAAGGTTTCTCACTGCTTGAACTAAGGTCATTGTCAAATAAGTGGGATAAAAGGTTTGTTTTCTAGAAAAAAACGTTGGCACTGAAAGTTGCAAGAGACTCCCTTTAAAAACAGCAGTCCCCTATACCTCAACTGGTCTTCTCTGACATTTTAATTGACCCACATCTTACACCAAATTGCCACTGATTTTCCATGTTCCTCAACCTATCCTGCCGTTTCAGCCTGTTGAGGCAATATATCTCAACCATGAGCTATTTCAGGGCTTCAGCCTCCCACAGCCCACACCGTCCCACCTCCTTTCTGCCCCAGGCTCCCTCCTGGGAGGGAGGGAGAAAAACGGGCTCCTAAGTGAGGTACGGGTGGCATGGCCCTAGCAAATGCCTGGAGGTGGGACAGAAGGCAGTGGGGCTTTGTGTCCTTCACCACGATGGGGCACCTTCGGGGTATATGTGTCATTTCAGAGGGGTCTCCTACACTCCTCCCAAGTCCAGAGATTCCTAACCCATCTTGTGTGGGGCTGTGGGAGAAAGGTCGTGTCAAACGGGCAGGTGAAGGGCGACGGGGCAGGGTGAGTCCAGGCATGGCACAACAAGTGGTCAGCTCAGGGGAAATATTTTAGGAAGCCTCCGTTGACCCTGATCTTGTCGGGGAAGACAGATCGAGGCCTGTCGGACGGGACAGCGCTGCTAGCCCCACGGCGCGTAGGGTGCACTGGCAGCTGGGCTGTGGTGCCCAGCCCCGCTTTCCCCAGGATGGACTTTCCCCGGTGCGGGTTCCCTGTGCCCAGGGGTCCCTGCAGGCCCGTGCCGTGCCGTGGCGATCGCGGCGCGGCTCCGTGGGCGAGCGCAGTGCGGGGCTGGGGGAGGGGAACCGAGGGACATATTCTAGTGCGAGGCGGAGCCTGAGCATTTTATGAATGGGCTCATATGACGTCAGTGAGGGCGGGAGCAGAGACCCCGGCTTCCACCAGTCCTGCGAGGTTCCTGGGCAGTGGGACCAATCGCAGCGCGGCTGCCGGGTGACGGCCAT
>VXBB01021727.1:304483-316017 GCA_013399915.1 Illadopsis cleaveri | reverse complement strand
GGCTCGAAACTTGTGCCGACCCCGCCTGCTCCGGCGGCTCGGCCCCTCCCGGGTCCCGGGCCGCGCTCAGGACGGGGCTGAGGCACAAGTGGCCCTCCCTGTGGAGCGGGTGACAGTAGCGGTGGCTGGGAGGGGGTGGCGGCAGCATCTAGCTGGCATCCTCGAAATACAGGAGCGCTGTGGAAGTACAGCAGAGGCTGTTACCAGGATATTTTCTGTGTTGCGCTGCTCTAACTTTTCTCCGTACTTCGATTCCTGGTCTTAGGAGCCACGCTGGGGAAAGACAGTTTCTTCCATCTGAGTCTGCCACTGCCACTGTGGCCTTTAAGTAATGACGAGGCGATAGAAGCGGCTTCTCTGCTGGTGTAAGAAGGGAATTTTCAAATCCATTCTTGGAAAAGTTACTGGAAAGTGCAAATCCTGTGCCTGATTGGGAATTTATAAGATGATGCACAAAAATAATTGTAGCGTGTAAAAGGTGTGAGTTTAAGATGAGATGACAGTTTAAAAGGCTGCAAAAGGTACCTCCATACCTCAAGGGGGCTAGGAGGACGTCAAGTGCTCAGCTGCTTCCAGCTGTCAGACCTGTAGGCAGAGCAGCCCTGCAACAAGCTGGTTGATTGCTGGGCTTATGGCTGTGCTCCCCCATAACCTCTGCTGCAGCCAACACGGAACTTGTGTGTGAACATGTGGCTGGGTAGTTGAATGGCTGCTTGTGTGAGACACCAGTAAACCAGCACTGCTGCTGGCAGCATACATAATGCCAGAGCATGGCATGAGTCCTGTGTGCACAGGCTTGAAGTGCAGCAGCCATGCCTTGGATAAGTTACAGCTTTACGTACAAATAACTAAGGCCCAGGTCTTCCCTTTCAGCTGGAGAAATGCTATGCCTGTTAAAGATACGGCTGGCACAGGACACCCAAACCTTCTTTGGCTTTCTAATGTTAGTTTTGAATATATTACTGCATTATCAGTTGGCTGCTGGCTTGTCACAGGAGTCTTGGTGGCCACTTGAATTTGTTTTGCATTGTTTCAAATGTGGAAGTTTGCAGTGCTTGAGCCAGATGCCAGCTTATCAGCTGGAACCACAAACTGTAAACAGCAGATCTTCTCACAGTCACAGCCTCAAACATCCAGAGAACTGCAGTGCAAGTGTCCTCTGTCTCTGTTTTGTACAAATGCAGGCAGCAGTGGGCCACTGTACGTGGCCAATGGCTGCTCACAGAAATTGTTCTTTCTCTGCCAAGATTGTGATCTTCAAGGCAGGGAGGAAGAGGAGCACTTGCAGCACAGCTAAATTCCATCTTTATTGCTCTGCTTTAAAGTGGCAGCATTGTTCCAGTGTCAAGGAGAATGGAGAAATAGGGTGATGATGTCTGCTGTCCCCATGGGAAATGGCCATCATGAGTTAGTTGTTGTGTGTCCTCTGTGTGCAGCTGATGCAGGTGAGATGCTGCTTTATTGGGGCAGCTGCTGTATTCTCCAGCTGAAATGAGGAGAGGTTGTCTTAGTCTGAATAAGTACTGGGGTGGTTTGCCCTGAAGTATGTTGTGGCTGGGCAGGCCCTCTGTTTTCTCTTGTGGAAAGGAGGATGGAGGCACAGCTGCAGACATGTTGGGTCACCTTGAGAATTAGCAAATTACTAAGTCATACTCTAGGAAGAAGTGCATTTTCTTTTTTTTCCTGGTATTTTAAAAACCAGTGGTTTTGATGCTAATTGTCTGCTGTAGTTACTGTGTCAATGTATTCTTTCTAGTGCTCAACTAGAGGGCAGCTTTATAAAAACCCTAAAACACAACTGCACTTTAACTTACTGCACTTTAACTCTTCTGCATGTCCAAAATTGGGTTGCAAATTCTTTCCTTGTTTTCTCAGAGGCGTTTTTTGATTGCTTCTGTCTATGCTCAGTCTAATTTACTGGTATTTAGAAGGAGGGGATGTGAGGAGGAGGCACAACTATGTAAACTGGTAATGGCCTCTGGGAAAATTAGGTTTATACTACTTGAAATAGCACCTCTTTTGACAAAAAGCTGGTTTTTCTACAGTCACAATTACGTGTAAAGGTCTGTATGCAGCTTTTCTGGTTTTCTCTCCATATACCTTGCATCTGGCTTGGCTTTTGGCTACTGTACAATGAAGTACAGTATGGAAATTGGGTAGATGTGTGAATGTGAGATTTTTGGGTGTATCTAGAGAGACTATACAGTGAAAACTCCCAGGTTGAATGTTCTATCTTTAATGTGCCTCGTAAGTTGGTAAAAGAAGGTAAGAATAACAGCTCCTGTGATTGAGAAACAATGTAGCTAGATAAACCACAGACTCAACAGGACCAGAGTGCCAAGGAGGCATTCTGAATTCCCCAACAATACAGCAAAGATGTGGCTGTTCCCCTGCCTTCCTCTAGGCAGACAGATCTGTTGGTAGTGCTGATTGTTGTGATCCATAGTGGTATTTCCTTAGGTTGGATGAGAGTCCTATTCTTCTCCCATGGATGGTAGTGGCAGGCAGCCACCTTGCTTCTCTGCCATTGAAAATTGGGTGTATTCTGGAGTACAGAGTGTCTGGAGCAGGGAACTGTCTGCTGCTGTTAGAGCTCCCATTTGGAGAGTTGCCGTGTCTCCTATTTTAGGAAGCCACCTCTTTTTCAGGAAAACATGAAATCGTTTTTCTGCTCCTTCCCTTCAGTAACTTGGTGAAATGAATTGAAAATCCTACGATAATTTAGACTGGAAGGGATCTCAGGAGGCTTGTAGTCCAACCTCCTGTTTGGAGCAGGATCAGCTGTGTAATCAGACAATTCAGTATATGCAGATGATCTTTGTATATTCAAAACACACTGTCAGTGCAAGTTGGATTGACCTGGTGCTCTAAAGCATCTAAGGTCTTGATTGTGTCAGTACATGGTTGTGTGGATACTTAAACTTTTTGTTTCTTTTTGCCCTGTTTAAACATTGCAAATATTTTAATGATAAATGTCGATTCCCGTCCCCCCCTCCCCAATTTTCTGTAGCTGAAGTGATGTGTTAACTGGAAATAAAGTTTATTTTGATTGTGTGATTGGCATATGACACTTGAAGAAAAGTTCTGCTTTCTTTCAAGCCTCGCAGTGGCTTAGAAAAGCATCTACTTCTTCCCTCAGTGCCTTTGATAAATTAATGGTTGAATAATCGTACATTTAGTAGATACAAGATGTCTGATAGTGGTGATGCTTTCTCATGTGGTGAATACAGCTGCACAGTTGTATTTGGGCCAACAAACGTTTGTGAAGATGAGCTTGCCTTAATTAAGCTTCTTGGAGTTTATTCACTAACATGCAAAATTAACTAAATGTGGGCAATTTGCTCTGGGTTTCTTAAAAAAGAATTTGTGCGAGGTCATTAATCAGGGTGGTGCTCTCAACTGCCTCTAACTTTCTGCAGTTTGATTTTAGACAAAATCCCCTTATTCAATCTTAAACCATTCTTTTCCTGTGTAAATATTTAACAAAAAACTTACTTGAGCAGCAGCAAAGCTGGGTGACCTTCTCTGTCTTCTTGTTGGCTTCTTTTACTTAACAAGGGCTATGCCTAGTCCGGCATCTAAACATAGCAACTTGTGTGCCAGGGCCACTGAGCGAGGCATGAACAATGTATGTAACTGGGTACATGAGCAGTGGAGTAGATACTTCTTTGTCTCTGTACGGCCAGGTCTTTAAAAACTAAGAATACAGGGGCAATTCCCAAAATCTGGTTGACTAGTAAGTTGAGATAATAACAAGCTCTATAAATCAGACCTTATCAATAATATTATGAAATTAATAAGATGTGTTGCTTATGTCATGAGAAAGAAGTCTGAGAAGAGGACCAGCTGGATTTTGTTTGTAAATGGTTTGAGTTGGATTCTGTCTGAAAGGTAATGCTTTCTGTGGTCCCTAGAAATGGTGTCTTATGAAACAGACCCTGATTCTTAAAAAATTCTTGGGGTATCCTTAATGAAATAAGTCAGATGATAAAATATTTTTTTACAATTTAAGAACTCCATACAGAGGACATTCACTTCACTGCTGATCTGGTGCTAACTTGTCGAAGACTTTAGGCAGCTTTCACAATCAGTGTCATTTTTCAAACTCCTTAGCACTGAGTGAAATAGTTGTTACCTTAAAGCTTCTTAGTTTTCTGCAAGCAAGTTTCAGTCCTGCTTGCACAAACAAGTGCAGTCTTGCTTTGCAGGTGTTTCACAATAAGGTGCAGTGATAAATAGTTGACAGACCATGTCACAATTCACTGTTACGGTTTTAAACAGCCACGCTGGAGCAATGTGTGATGAGGGTGTAGTTAGCAGGGAGATGGAGGGGAAGGGAGTTTCAGCCTCTCTGAGTGTTGCCCTCCCTCCAGGGTGTGAGAGGAGAGGCTCTGCCCAGCTCCCTGTTTTCCCTGCTCATGAGTGCTTGGCTGGCGTGTGCAGAGCTTTGGGGGGAGCTTTTGGTTATTTCTCGTTCCTTAGCTGAATCACTTATTCAGGGATTTGTCTTCTTCAGCACTTGACATCCATGGTGAAGGTTTTCTGGCCTTGTTCTCAATTCTGGATGCTACCCTTGTATGAAATAAAGCATGGGGCTTGTTAACCTGAAAAGTAATGTTAAGAGTATGTGAAAATGTGTGTAAACTAACTTGTGATTGTGACAGCTGAAGTGAAATGTGCAGAACAAACTCGGAGCATGTTTGTTTTCTTGTATGGCTATTGCAAACTGCTTCTGAAGGATTACTGCACTGAAGAGTGGCTCAGAGAACAGTCTCATGCAAGTGTCCTAATCCTGTCTGTACTTTCCAGGAGTACTGTGCTCCAGCGTGTGTGGCTTTTTATTTTCCTGTTTGCCACGTAATGTTTCCAAGTACCCATCCTAAATGTTCTCTAGTAAAAATTCAGCTGTCTTCAGTCATCAGTCCTACTCATAGCATGTAATTTAGAAGACTTCTGTCAGTGTATCCCTTCAGCCTGTGCTTTGTTGGACTAAGCAAATGATGCTCTTCCAGAGTGGTCCAGGAGAAGTGAGATCTCTGACCCTGTTTCTCTAGACTCAGCAGCTCGTGCTGTGTGGTGCTTGAGGGGGCTGTAACTCCTTCAGAGACCTTGCAGCTCTTGGTGAGTCAGGGAGGCTCTCTAGTATTTTCTACATAGGCTACTGCTATTAACATACCCTAAAAGCAGTCCTGCTTCCTAGACAGTATAAAGTAGTGAACCATACTCTGCTGTTTTCTACAATTTTTCTTTCTGGTGCTTGCTTACTTTGACATGTTTTCATTTGCACATGATGTTACTGACCGTTTAAAACCTCTGCTTAGTAGGATTGCTCAACACTTACTGCATTAAATGCTTCTTCTTGCACTCTCTGGTTAGAAGAGTAGAGGATGAGCAACTGTTCAGAGCCCAGATATCTGGAGTCTCAGTTTTCCTGTGTCCTTGCTGATGGACTTCAGCCCTTCCCTTCTAGCTCATGCCAGCACACTAAATGTGTATGTGTGGGCACCACCAGCCTCAGCATCAACCAAGCTCATAATCTACAGCTCTGCAGTTTGATTCAGAATGTGAACTGACTTCACTATGTTTAGCTGCAGGAGCAGAGACATGTATATGGAGGAGGGTTAAATGCTGTAGTATGATTTCTCCACCTGCAAAAAACCCCAAAAAACACACAACCTAAAACACCAGCTAATGGTGAGTGGAGGATAGATGTTTGCATGAAGGTGAAAAGAATACCCATCTCTGATAAACAGCCTGAGAGGGAAATGCTTGACAATTTATTAGCCTAGAGATGAATAGCTGTGTTATTTTAAGCTAGCTCATTCATTCTCCCAGTCTTCTGTGTGTTTTAAGGTAGGAATACTTGTAATGGAAACTGGTTACTCAAAACTAGAGAATTTATACAAGGATGTAATCTAGAGTAATATCTTGCTCCAGTTTCTTTGGTTTGTTCTTTTGGCCAGTGTGCTTCCCTCACTTTGGGAAGATTACATGTGAGGTGCCCTGGTGACAGAAAGAAAAGACATTGCATAGAAGTAGCAAGCAAATGTCTTCAGCAAGGAAGTCCCAGCTAGAATTGTGCTGGGTGTTAGTGCCAGTTGGGTAAATGCACTCCTGTGTAAGGAACAAGTAAGCTGGCAGGAGGGTCTGAGGGCAGAGCCGAGTGTCCTTTGGGAAAATTGCGGTAGTTCTCCACCTGGGAGTTATTTTTTGGTAGGTGGGTGAAACACCGTGTTCTTGGTCTTGTGAATATATTAATTCCTAATCCATAGGGTGAGAATGACCATCTCTGCTATGGAAAGGATAAAGTAAGAAAGTATCTTTCCTGATTTTCCTAACAGAAATGCCAAATGTGATTCTTTAGGCCTGTATATGAACACAAATGTGGGATAAACACTGTAACTAGTAGGTAAAGTACACATGTGTTGGGCTTGGATGGTTTCATTGCTTACCTAAGTTGCTGCTTCTAGCTTCAGATGATTTCTCATGTTCACTTACTGGTAAGTTTTAGAAAACCTGGGTTCTTAGAGAAAAGCAAAAGATTTTTTCAGATTGAGTACATTAAGATCTGAAAATGCTAGAATTAGGGCAATTCAAGTTCCTTCCCCTGTAGTACATTTAATTGCACAAAAGAATTCTACCTTAAATCTGCCATTTTTTGATTCCTGATTTAAGCTTAAAATAATATATTGTTTTTCAAGTCTCTGCAAATTTCCAGATTCCTGGAATTAAAGTCTAGAGCAGCACACCATCACCCACTGGGTGAGTCATTAGCAGTGCTGAAATCCTGTTCCACAAAAAAAAAGCATCTCCAGCTAACATGGGAAGAGAGCTATATGCAAAATTTCCTACTGAGCTTCTAATTCACTGCATTGCCCTCAGCAGCAGATGATGACACCTAAAAGCCTGGGGTTTGGTTGTAGGTTTTGGAAGAAACCTCTTGTTTAGCTATTCTTAAAACTGGAGTTGAGATGTCCAGAAGCTGAGCCTCAGGGAAAATAGTGCCTGTCCCATTGTTTCTTCTACTTCTTTTCCCATTTTTGTTACTCTCCTGCTTCTTTCTCTCCTGAGGGTTCTCTTGTGTTTCTCTCATGATTCAGTTGTCAGAGACAGCTGGGTGGCTCAGGTTCAGGCATGGTGTGTCTATGTGCAGAACTTGCCGTCTGGTTGGCTGTACAGATTTGGTTTTGATTGCATGTTTGATTTTTTTCTGTTTTTTACACTTCCCTTCTACTTTGTCTTCTTAAGCAATTGTGAGCCACATGTTCTTGAAGGGTGTATTCCATCAGTCATGTCTCCACTTCTTGAGGAGCTCTGTACTTACTAGATAAAGAAGAGCAGACTTGAGGAGCTCAACTCTAGGGCTGTTAATCACAACAATTTTTCCAAAGGATTTTCGTGTATGTTAGAAGGTTACCACAGAAGCAGAAAGGGGGAGAAGCTGTAGTGAGGGAAGGAGAATGGAAGGTGATAAACTCAATGGGAGAAAGATTTTTGTTGCTGATGGAAGGAAGCCGTTGTGCAGAGACTAAAGAGTCTGGTCTCCCTACAAGGTATCTAGTCCCTGCTTTTAGGTGGAGAGGTTTGCAGGTGTGTGTGAAGATACATATAGATAGGGAAAGCAGAAGGCAGAGAGCTATTTCTGTTTCTGCAGCAGCTGCTACTCAACCAACACTTGCTTATGCTTGCATGTTGCTCTTTCCTGCCCTCTGTTTCACCACTGGATCCTTCTTCCAACAAGTCCTGCTTTCACATTCCTTGTCTGTGACTGGCTGATCCGTTTCTCCAAAACTCTTCCGTTGTTCTGAATTCTCTGGAAGACCTGTTTCCCATAGGCTTCTGCCCCTTTGCTCCCTTCCCCATGATTCTTGTCCTGCCAGCGAAGGTGCTTAATCTATGAACTTGTTATTCTCTATTATTTTGCATAATTTTTTTCTTGAAAGAGGTGTATATGTCCAGTATTCCTGCTGTCTCAATCTCATCTGCCAAAGAGCTCTCCATCCCCAGGGTGTGGACTCAGTATGGCTTATGAGTAAGATCTCTAACAGGAGGGAGCAGCAGCAAGGATAGGGCAGTAAAGGATCACTGCGCTGCTGGAAGAAGCTGCTACCCTGTCTGTAGTTGAACAAGGGATTAGAGTAAGGATATCTTGCGGTTTATTCCTGCCCTCAGTTGTCCTGTGTGTCCAACCCAGTGTTTGTATGGCATGGCAGAAAGGGATGTGCACTCCTGTCAATTTACAGGTGTGCTTAAAGGCAAGTTACCTGTCCTGATACAAACTCTTTACCTCAGTCTTTTTGTCCTGGTAGACCCAGATCTATGGCAAAACTTTTGGGGCTCCGCAACTTCATGTTTGTTCCTAGATTTTGATCTAGAACACTCCATTTGGTGGACTGGTTCTTTACCTTGGGTGTTCTCTCTAATCTCCAGAGCCTTGTTCACGTTCCTTTGCACTGGAATCAGTTTGCTGACACTCTCACATGGCATCAGCTTATAAATGAGATGTCTTTGGTCACAAGAGTGAATGTGTGTTTTTATGTCATGGCTTTCTGATGTAAAAGTTTGGTGTGGAGAGAGAAAGTCGATGGAGAGCCCTTATCTTGCTTTTTTCCTCCTTATGCTGGCACTGAGTTTAGTCTGTTTGTGTGATCTGGTTAAGGAGTGTGCCCTGCAGAAAATTAGTCCCTTGGGCCTATTTATGCTCCATAGACTGTTTTGGTCATATGAATTTCATTGCTGGTGCAACAGAAGGCAAACTTAGTAGTATCATGGAAATGTATATTGAAGATACAGCTGAGCCCAGTGGTCAGCTTGAGTTGCTCTGAGACCAGGCTACTGCCAAAAGAATTGCAGCTGCTCTGGTTGCTGGCTGGGAGCTCTTGCTGCTTCCCTCAGTCGATGTGTGGTGGTGGTGTTGGTGAGTCGTTTGCTTGTGTGGCTGACCTCTAACTCTACAAGGAGGACCAGCTGCAGTCGGCTGGGTCAGCTTCCTGAGCTGCCTGAAAAGTAGTTGGCAATCAGGTGCTGAGGAAGGAGGTAGGCATGGATGGTTGGATGATGTCCTGCAGCTAAGCTGGCTGGAAGTGAGCCTAAAACGGCAGGAGCCTCGTGTCAGTTCTGTTGCTTGGTCCCTTGATGGGCTGTTTCAAAGTCTTGTTGTGCTTGGTGGCTTGTGGGTAAAGATGGGTGGCACGTACCTCTTGTGTGTTTGAGAGGATTGTTTATGAGTTGCAGGGTATGATTTTGGAAGTCCCTGCTAACAGGTTTTAACTAGCTCCTTTTCAAAGACTAGGATAATGGTGTTGTATTGGTATTGTATTCTTTATAATTTTAAGAAATAAACCTCTTTGTCATTCCTTCTACACTAGTTTATAGTATTGTTCTTCCTGTGGCTTTGTCCTTGGGGACAGACTGGTTGTGCTTGGCTGTGTTTCAAACTCTTACTCTGGTGACCAAATTCTTGATGTTTTACAGTGTTTGAAAAGGGTGGGGTGGGAATCTGTTAATCTGAAAGTCTTTGTTAGCAAAGAAATTTTAGTAAAATGAAAGAGGTGGATTTTCAGTCTGCCAGCTATGCAGAATTTTGGTAGCATCTCATCTCAGCTGGATTTGTCACTTAGTTGCTGTTGCTGGTTGTGGTTAAATCAGAACGTAGAATTTCTGATGTAAAACATTCCTGTGGCAACATATGAAATAATGCATTTGTTCAGAAAAATGCGTGATGTTCCAGCATAGACTAGCCTGTTTCAGTCACTGTTAGTAAGCTTTGGATTGAAACTGTGTTTCTTGTGCACTAACCTAGAATTAGTTTCCTCAAACTGACTTTGAGCACAAATTCTTTACTAAATGAGGAGGCAGATTTGATTAACAAGATATCTTTTTTTATAAATGCATATTGTTTTAAAGTAGCCATTACTGTAGAAGTTGGTTTATATTTTCATTTTAAAGCTTTACTTTGGGGGGAATTAGTACTACGAGATGCATGTAAGTAAGGGATGCTGATTAAACCTTTTAATGCCCAATGTGGTATTATATGCACATATTCTTACTAGCTGTGCATTTTCTGCAGTCTGACATTTGCCGTTATTCCTAAACCTTGGAGCAGTGATCCTGTTCTTTTTTTTCACCCCTCTCCTTCTCTTCCTTAAGGTGTCCTAGTTCCTTAGATGCAAGCTACTTTCTCTAGCCACAGTGGCCATTTTCAGCGGGAATGATGTGCCTAAATTCACTGCTGTGACAGTTTGCATGTGCAATGGCCTGCCTGGCCTCTAACCAGGCTGTGCTGTGCCCCAGCTGGCCTGTGTTTGTCCTCTGCATGTGTCCTGGTGCCTGTGGGACAGCAGTGTTTTGGTGAGGTGGTACTGGCTGTCTGGATGTGTGCTAAGAAAGGTTTACAGGAGTTGAAGGAGAGCAGCAGAAATGCTGGAACATTGGTGGAGGGGGGGAGCTTTGTTCAATTTTGAGGAGTCTTTTAAGAGAGAGGCTAGAAGGACCTGTGGATAATAAAGCTGTTTTGTCAGTCTGGTTCTGATCAGTGAACTAAAGGTGCCAAGATCAGTCTATGCAGATGTGGTAAGAACAACCTCCATTCCTCTTTCTGGTGTCTGACTTCTGAAGGAGGGTATTCTCTTGGACTGGAGAAAGAAGTTCAATTGTTGGCCCTTAGTCCCACTCAAAGTGGAGTTGGGGAAGGACTAGTGAAAACCTTTCCTGCTGTGGAACCTATGAAGTTGTCTAAATCAAAGAGACCTTGAGAAGTTGGGATAGGGGGGCTACAAGAATGGGATGTCAAAAAAGGAAGGAAAGCAGCAAGTGGAAGAGAGATGGGTCAGGAGGTACCTGAAGTCAAACAGGGAGCCAGAGGGGTACAACCTATTGAGTATGCTGCTTTCCAGAGCATCCTGGCAATTGGTGGAGGCTGTTCTCCCTTTATAGCATTGCATCTGTGTATAGGGGATGTTGCTGAAAATTCCTTTGAGCTACCTTTTTTTTCCTGAGCTATGGCTGCTGGTTTGCTTACTTGGGACAAACTGAAGAGTCCTGTCACCACTTGCTTGAGTGGACTCTGTAAAGACAAAGGCATTGGGGAGATTGCAATGAAGACCTTGGAAGGAGGTTGTGGTGGACCTTGACAGCGGAGTGCTGCATTTTTGATTTAACTCTCCAGAGAAGTCTCCACTTTGTCAGAGACAAGGTGAATAGTGCTGTGCTTGTGCCAGTGTTCCTTGCTGGAGCCGGGGCTCAGTGGGAGCTGAAATCCATGGCTGGTGTGGGCTGGTGCGGCGGTCCTTCCCTCTGCCGGGCGTGTGTGCCCTGCTGCCTTGTGTTTGGGACGAGAGCACGCAGGGATGCTGGCCACGAGCTAAGGGCGAGTTCTCTGCTGCGGGTGGATCCCCGTGTGTGAAGGCCGGCTGCGGAGACCCGCGGGGCAGGCGGCAGCGAGGGTTGCGGGGACTGCTCTCGGCTGGGCCTCGGCTCAGCTTGGTCCGGCTGGGCCTCGGCTCAGCTTGGTCCGGCTGGGCCTCGGCTCAGCT
>VXBB01021727.1:263496-303576 GCA_013399915.1 Illadopsis cleaveri | reverse complement strand
GGGGCCGCCGTTCACCGCCGCCCCGTGGGAGCCGCCATCCCGGGGCCGGGGATGCGCGGCCGCCTCGCGTGACAGGGATACTGCCAGGGACACTGGCGAGTCCACGTGCGGCCGGGGGGGCCGGGGCAGCCTGCGCCAGCCCATGCAGTGCCCGCAGGCGCTTCCCCTGCCTCCCTGCTCCGCCAGGGAGAAGAAAGTGCATCGAATCAATCGTTACTGAAACATTTAAGGAGGCCTGATGGGAGCCTCGTTTCCATGGGAAAATCTGGGGAGTTTTCCATCGGGGGAAATACTGCAAGTTTTCATAGGCTTGGAGTGAAATATAGAAGGCATCGGTGGGCGTTTCTTTATTTAGAAACAGGAAAGCAAAGGCAGTGTTGCTTGAGTTCTTCCTTAAATCTTTAAGGCAAACACCTCTTGCAAAACAGTGCCGATACAAATAAAACAGTCAAGGATTTCTAGAGCGCTTTAACGTAAGAGTCTCCCTAATGTTTTATGGTAATTCATCGAGGGCATTTCTCATGAGACAACTGTTGCCTTCTAAGTTGATTAACATGGGCGTGTTAACATTATTCATTTCCTCCCCCCCGCCGATGGGTAGAAATACTTAATTAAAGCGAACGTAATTAAGAGCGTGGGATGGAAGGGACCTCTGTGGAGCAATAATTACCAAATATGCTCTTTTTAGCNCCGGGAGCGCTCGGTGCGGACACGGGCGCGTCCTGCCCGGCGAGGTGCGGCTCGGGCTGGGCTCCGCGGCGGCTCCGCGGCTGCGGGCACCAAAGCGACGGGATCGGGTCGCTTCCAGTTTAAACAAAACTGCCCTTCCAGTGCAAAGGCTAGAATGCAAAGCGTGGACTTGAGAAACGACATACTGCGGAGTACCTCACACTTGTTCTAGGCAGGGTATCTTTGGAAGATAAGTTTATTGGCTTTTCAGCAACTTTAATTTCTGGGGGTTGTTATTTGTATGAACCATCTGTTTGAGTAGATTGTTTCTCATCATGCTTAGGTAACTTTCAAAGGTAGTAGAAATTTAAATTCTTCTAGTGCTGCTTCTCGACATTTTTAAGGCTTACCTTTATAGGGTCTTGACAGCTGAACAAAGGCTTGCCAGCTCTATGGCATCTTTTATCTGTGCTTGCCTTTGCATCATTTTAACAAAACAGTATCTACTAAACATGATCCTGAAGCCATCTTTGCTTCTAACAAGCCATGAGAAACTATTTCCTGTATATCTGAAAGGCTTCCACTTTTTAACAGAAATAAAGGTGTTATTTAGAGTTAGAGATTGTAAAAGATTTAGAGCCATTCCTAGCATACCATAAACATGCCTACAAGCTTCATTTGGATCTTGGCGTATGTGCAGTTGTGCTTGAACCTGCGAAAGGGGACACCCTGAGGGGTGTTTTCCTCTCTCCCCAAGAGAGCTACTTTAGCAGTTGGTTCCAGTAAGATTGCACGCATTCTTCATTCCAAAGTAGCAAGGGAAAAGAAAGGAAGGATTGTATTTGATGATAGTTTGTGTCTTGGATAGCAACAGGCAGCTTAAATGGTCCAGTCCACCTTTTTTTGTCCTTGGGAACTGATTGTTTGGGTGACCTGAAACTTTGGATGTTTCCAGTGATGAGAACAGAAGTATAAGATTCTACTAGAAGATCCAATATTGTCTCTAAACAATATGATTTTGGTTCTCGCTTAATGTGAACTACTTTGCTAATTAGCTCAGGTGCCTTCTTATTCTAAACCCTTCCATTTTATTATCCATTTTAAGTGCTGGAGACTTTCACCTGTAGTGGTCATATAGTTTCAGTCTGCATTTATCCTAGACAAGCTGCTTACAGGTGCAGTAAGGATTGTGAATGTCCTGTAGTCCCACACTTCTGCAGCCTCAAGTGAGGAGCAATGGGAACAGCTCTTTCAGCGTCTTATGACACTCGTGTTTCTTACTTCTGTGTCTAATGTGACACATATTATGTGGCTGCTGTGCTCTTACTTAGTCTCAGTAACATGAGGAACTGGCTATGGAAACTGGTCTGTTCTTCTGGCTTGTCTTTCCTCCTGCTGTGCTGGAGTGAAGCTGAGGTACGTTTGTACACTTGTTTTCTGCTGCATATACATTAAAGGATCTGAACTTGCATTCTGCAGTTGTTATCCTCCTGATACCTTCACAAGGCCTTGTAAAATTCCCACTGTGATGATTCCCATTCTGCTGTTTAGGGGAGTCAGATATGGAAGTCTCTGTGCTTCAACTTCCTTACTTTTGAGCAGGTTACACGTTTGGGCATGAGTTTTGTTGCCACTTCAGCTGTTCTGCAGAATCCTTATTTTCATACCTCTGTGTCCCTGGAGCTAATGCTACCTTCTCAGCGTACAGCTTGTTTTAATGTTGCTTCTAGCCAAAATGAATAAAATATCACTGGGCGTCTTCCTGCTCAATTTCTGTTCTACTTCTGAGCAGTCAGGATCTCAGAGAGAGAACTTCTGAATGAAATCTCACCAAGTCTCACCTCTTTGCAGTTAGATTCCTTTTTCTCAGATAGCCTGGAGATCATACAAGTTCTGCTGACATTGGCTTCCCCATGCTTGTGTTGGTGGGGGAGGAGGTGAATACATTGTGTGGGTGGTGGGGAGGCAGACCTTCACTGCTTCAAACGAGAAGTTTTGTCAAGCTTTCCTACTTCTGTCTTTGTTGTGTGGTACATGGCCTGATGAGAACTCATGAAGAGGGAAGATCTTGGAGCTATTCTTACACAAAGCAAATGCTTTTGCTGTGCCCAGAGCCATCTTTATACCTGCTCTCTCACAACCTGTTAGTGCACTATGGGAGCTGAGGTGTAAAACTTGGGAACATGATACACATAGAGGAATTTCTCCTGAGCCCTAAATGCTGGCCATGACTGATAAATGGATGGTATGAAATAGGAGGTAACAGTTCTTATATGTCCCCTGCCTATGTTAATAAATAAAGGACTCAAACTCTGCAGGGCAGCAAGTTGGGCTCATGGATTTATATAACACACGCATAATATATTTTGTCCATGACCATACATTCAAAACATAAAGGCTTTTTTTAGAACTGTTGGATGGTGTTCCCCTCACATGGGCCCCTGGAGATAAGAAGTAAAACAAAAGTAGTTTCTTGGGTAGTTCTGATTTTGGGATTAATTCTGGGGGTTTTGGGAGGGAGCAGATGGAATTAGAATTTAAAAGGGGTCAGTGCAAAACTTAGCAGTAAGCTTGACTGTGTTACATGGAGGTCCACATGGCTAATCCAGAACATAAAGGATCCACAGATCCAAAGGGCTGGAAAATCCCTATTCTATTTTAAAAACAAGTTTAAAAAGCCCTAGCATTTCAGGAACTCTTCTTGTTTTTTAGAATTTTTAGCTGTTGAAACAGTTACTTAGCAGAAATGTGTCTTAACAGTGTCTGTTAGACACAGGAACTTCTAAAAAGATCTCCAAGAATGGAAACAGCTTGAGGAAAGGTTAGATGTATTAACTTTGTGGGCTTTTCAAAGTCTTCACAAAAATTCAGCAAGGAAGCCAAGCTGCTTCATATTTCAGTAGAAAACCAGGAGGTCAGAAAATCTCTGTACAGTGTTGTGTAACTTTCTTGTCATATACACTGCAGGGCAGGTGTGTTTGCTGACAAATGTATAGATACAGATTTTCTCTTCACATGCAGAATCTGTCTTTTTTGGAAGATGAAACTTGAAAAGAGTGACTTGTGTGGGTAGGAGGCTGGTGCAGAGAATGGGAAGGTGACAGTGCAGGGATATTAGGTGTCTTGAAACACGTTTTAGTATGGCTTGGGCTCTTAAATTAAAGGTTCTGGGAGAGCCCTTGCAGCTATTGCATCACTTGCTAAAAATAGCATCTATACTGCATAAGGCAGCCTGTCTGCAGTGTGGATAGTCTTGAGAATTTAGTGCTTCTTGTGAATGATGTTCAGTCATTTTTACTTCTCAGCTAAGCACGTTTTTAATCTAAACTGTGATAAAGAATGAAGCAAAAGGTTTTATTTTCTGTCTTTGAGGGTGGGGTGAGTTTCAAAATAGCAGTGTCCACAGTTCTGTCTGCAGCATGATTCTAAAAATACATTTTTAAGCTTACTGAAATTACAGTTTAAATGCACTGATAAATATATTCTTATATTGTAATTGTCAGAGGAGGGGAAGAAAATGTTTTTGCAGCATGAGGTATTCTGCTCTTCTTATTAATCTTAAAATTTAGCAGGTTTTTTTTTAATGGCAATTACACAATGCAAGTGAAATATAATGCTAATCTGAATTTTTACTAAAAAGAACGCCACAAACCCCAAATCCATTCTCTTGAAAATAGAATATATGTTGTACAGTGCTTTTTTTCCTTCTCTTATTTTGAAATCTTAGTCAAGAATCACCAGCAAAGGAGTGTGTTTGTATTCCAGTGGTGTTGCTGAACCAGACAGGTCTGCAGCACAGCATTTTATTTTTAGACTCTAGGTTGCCATTTTTATCCTGTAAAAAATATTCATCAGCGTCTGGGTGACAGGCCATCAATTTTTTTAAATGTGTCAGACCACATTTTTCCACCTCTCTCTATTTCTCCTTTTATGTGCTGCTATATACATTTCTTCTTTGGGGGGCAAGGGAGAGGGGGAACGAGGGTACAGATTTTAATTCATGCATTAGGGTTTTCAATTCACAGATCTTTAGCGTCACACGGTTCATTCATCTTCTGTGCTCGGCTGCTTACGCAACTTTGCTTATTGTCTGCAGAGGGTGAACTGCTCTGGTGCAAGCAGCAAAGGCATGGGATGGGCAAAACCAGCCTCCTGCTGGTCTGCTCACCTCAGCTGCCCTCTCTGCTTGCCCCAAAATACCTCCAAGTGGCAATGCTGTGGAGAAATAGTTTCATGTATGGCTTAGGGGTGCTGGTCAGGTATAAAATTACTTCCTGGAGAAGCTACTCAAGGTCTCTTTGCAATAAATGTATATGAGCCAGCTGACTTCTAACAATAGAAGATGGGAGATCTCTTCTGCTGTGGAATGCTGAGAATTGTTTAGTGCCTGGCAGGAGGAGCTCAAAGCCATGCAGTTTTTGGATGGTGAGGCACTAACTCACTAAGTGTGAATCTGCAGCACAAATTCCATGGCAGGAGTGCCACATTGCAGTTGCTTTCTAGGGTGCTGGACTTCAGAGCCTCATAGTGCAGCTGTCCTGTTTATGTGAAGAAAACCTGAGGCTTTCTTAAAGAACTGCTCTTTGTCCTTGAAGAGCCTCTAGGTTGGCAGGGAACTGTTGTCAGCAGAGTAATTGGTACAGCTAATGGCCCCTCCCTTTTTCCCCTGAACCCAAACATGGGAATCTTTCTGTAGCAGTGACAGGAGCTTGTTTTTGAGTGGCTCTTCACTACTTTTGGTGGTGCTGGAGAAGAGTTGTTGCTTGTGGGAGGTGGAAGCCAGGAACAACTTGCTGCTGGAGCCGAGTTAGCTCATAACTCAAGGGGGCCTCACCTATGAAGGTGATGGGTTTCATAGTGGTCTGGCTGCTTACTAAGACAATCACAATGTGATCTCAAATGCTCCAAGGGAACTGAGAGAAACAAGAGAAAAGGGTGAATATACTCTATTAGTACCTGAAGGTCTAAGCCAATTCTGTCCTGATTAGTTTTATTTATAATTTTAAAAGCTTTCGAAGTCTTTGGCGCACTTGTACACAAGATGGCTTGTTGTGGCGGGGCCAAGCTTGTGATAAGTAATAAAGGTATTCCCAAATGTAAGAGCAATAAAATTTTCAGGATGGTTGGTTACTGATACTTTCGGAGTTGGAAGTGGGGATTTAGTATGCTTCAACTATCCACACATGCTAAACCTGTTTTAAGGGGGAGAAAATGGATAGGAATTTTCTCTTCATTGTAGAGACATTCCCTGTAGAGACAGGTTGAGACCTTCCTAAGGAAGGTTCTTGGGTACAATTGTGCACATTTGTGTAGAATGGGAAGATAATATACTGAGCTTGTGGTGTGATTTGTAACCTCCTTAAATGTGTGTCATTACAAAGTTGCTTATCAAAGATAGACTTTATCAATCGTATTTCTGCTGCGTGAGATAATATAACACTTTCTCAGGGTTAAAACTTAGGTTTACTTCTGCACAGCTAGGTAGCTGTCCTGATTTATATCATCCCTCCCTAAATATGGAAAATTTTAATTTTTGCCTATCAGAATTTGGAAACCCTGAGGAAATGGCTTTGTGGAAAGGAAAGTGGTAGGTAGTATTCCAGAAGAAATTAAGTAGCCCATGTGTTTGATTTCCTTCATCAATTTTGACTATAATGGGTTTGAAACCACAATGTAAATAACTGGTTAAGGATTGGAGGCTAGACCTAAAATATCATAAAGGGTAATGATAACCAGGTTGAAGGAGTTTTACAGGGAGAAGAGGTAAGGCAGCAGCTCTCTGCTTTCCTTCTCAGGGGCTGTGTTGCAAGCAGATTTTTTGAGTGAGAGCAAGGCTGGATGAATGTATGACTCCAAGTCATTCTTTAGCTTTTCAAGAGTTCAGAAGGCTCCATATGGAGGCACCCAGTGGTTCTGGGGAGCTACTTAGGTCTGCATGGGCTTCCCAGCTGAAAGCTGGCAAGCTGTGTTGTGAGAATATATTCCTGAGAGTCTCCACAGTCTTTCTGTGCTTCCCAGTTTGTCTATTTTTGGTATATTGTTGATGCAGTGAAATTCTGCTCTGTAACTTACATTTGAAATGAAGATTTTAATTCTGGGAGTAGGGAAAGAACATGGTTTTTCTAATATGTGGAATATGGTTACTTTGGTATTTGAAATATACTTAATTTTTAAAATTTAATTTGCTATCTGCAAGACTGTAGTCCAAGGGGATTCTGATAGAGGCTCCTGTCAAAGGGTTTCCTATATATCTAATCTTATAAATTTTGTTATATCAGTTAGATTTACCTGTTTAGTAATATATAAAAAAACTTGAAAATTCACATCATCAATTTAAAGGACAGAGAGAAAGTTAAGCAAAGTGACCAGTGTCATTGCTTGCCATGATCAAGAGGTAGTGGAGAAAGAACCAAATCCCAAAGTAGTAGCTGAGTTTCAAAAAGGAGATGACACTGTCCCATGTAGGATATAGTTCAGCTAGGTGGCTTCTTGTTACGGTCTGTGTTACATGCTAAAGCTTTACATGGATTAAAAAAAACACCCTCTAAAATACCTTAATAGCTTTGTCTCATGTGGATTTGTCCAAAATCACCAGCTGTAGTCCCCTAAATTGCAGAGCTACAAGCTGGAGACAGGAAGGGCATCCTGGAGACGTATCATTATACTTCTCAAAATCTCCCCTCAGTGCCTCTTGCTGACCACTACCAGAGACCAAGTCTTGGGTTAGCTGGATCTCTGTTCTGAGCTGGTAGATCTATTCTTGGGATAGATCTGGTTATACTGTGAGAAAGTTTGTCCACAGTGTTGGTTTTTTTCCCCTTTGCTTCCAGTACAAATGGTTGGATGTGAGCAAAGGCAAAGGAACAGGTGAATGCTAACATGGGTTTTTTTTTCCTAATGACCTGATGTGTTGGATGTGCCAAGCTCATACAGAATGATGCATTATGCTTGAAATATACCCCAACCTTCATTTAAAAATTTCTTCAAGACTGTATTTTGTATAACTGTAAATAGTTCAGGTCCTAGTCATGAAGCTGTGAAAGGTCAAACAGTATTTCAAAGGTGCAGAGAAAAGGTTGTATTTAGCACTGCACCAATTTCATGCCCACGGTCTGATCTTTAAAAAGCCATTACAAGGTGATGTTGGTTTTTTTCATGCCCCAAATGGAGGCTGGTGTACTCACTGTGAATAGGGAGGTGCTTGAGTAAGATGATTTGAGTTATTGCAGGCAGGATAAGGGGTTCAAGAGGGACCCACTTCCTAGTTCCAGTGCTTCATGGAACCAGAGTCTCTGCTCTGTTAGGACCACTGTGCGTTTGACTTGCATATCATTTTTGTTTCTTATTGCCAGCTTCACCTAGCTTCACCTCTTTCTCGTGAAGAGATGAACAGATACCCTCTGGAAGTCAAATTGTGTGTTGAGATGGTGGGGGAGGAAGGATAATTTCTGATGCCCTCTGACAACCTGAGGAAGTATAGAACAATGCAGTCCATAGAATGTATCAAAAATAATAAATAAATTACAGTCAGGCTTATTTTGTTTCCCATGTTCTGTCTGATCCATTAAATGGATAGTAATGAACAGATTCTTGTTGCAAGTTTGTAGCTCTATTTCCAGAGTTAGCTCTGGCTTGACCCACATCTCAGATCTCTTCCAGCAGGTCAGGTTCCTTACCCTTATTCTGCTCATCAGAGTCAGAAATAGGGTTTTTTTCCTTCTTTGAGTTATAGTAATTTCCAGTTGGTCACAAACAACTTATATTGTCTTCCCAATGTTAGCCTAAACTTCTCCTTTTCTGGTGACTACTCTACAGAAGCTTATGAAGAGCAAACAAAACTCTTTTAAACTCATCTCCCTGAACAGCTAACTCTAAATCTTCGTAGCAGCCCTGTTTTTAAAATTCTATTTTGCAGTTGTTTCCATTTAAATTACTTAATGTATTATTGTTTCCTATTCTATAGGAGACACCTCAGTGGTTATATAAATTCTTTACAGCTGCATCAGAAGGACAATTTACAGACAATTTTATATGCAGACACTTATATACCTTATATCAGATAGAAAGAGCAGATACCTTTTTTCCATTCCTTACAATGGTCACCTCACCTCTAAACAAAGTTAGTCTCAAGTGCGTATCTTGACATCTCTTGGTATCTCCATGTCACTGTGTAATATCTGGCAATATTATGTTCTATTTCTGTGGTCTGTAGACCCCTGTAATTCTTTGCAGTGTGACACTGTGATCCTTTTCAGGAGCTAGGTTGTCTGTGAAGTTCATAAAGCATTTCCTTCTTTGCATGGTGGTCATTGGTAACAGTGCTGAACAGGATTTGTGCTGAGATCAGTCCCTGAGGAGTGTAACTAGTCATTTGCTTTTAACTTGATAAAATTCTGAGTTTGGTCTGAACCATTGTAGCTGCCTCCCCAGGCAGCCCCTGATGATATTCTAAGATTCTTATGTTTCATCATATAAAATTATTTTCTTTTGCCTTGTAGGTCTGGAGCATTATTCTTGTCTAAAGGGATCATACCTTTTAGAAGTTTGACACAGTTTGCCTTTTGATTAAAAATGGATCTAGTACTCCATTTTATACCAGTCTCCGCTTTTTCTATGCTCAAAATTATTCTGACACCTTGCATAGCTTTGACTTGAAATGAAAATGCCCACAGTTAGCCAGGATCACTTGTTATCCTCTTCTACTTGCAAGTGTTGGTTCTTTGTTGCCACGTTGCTAACTGGAATTTATTTTTCTGCCTGCTACAAATACTTAGTGAAAAAGGAAAAAAAAATCTCAAATTTCTTCTAGTGACTTCTGATGTAGAGTCTTCTTTCAGCATTTCAGGCTCCAAACCCAGAGGCCATTCTTCTGGCTGCTTAGTTTCTTCTCAGAAAAGTGACTTATCTATGTGTGTTTCCAGTGGCAAACACACTGAAAGCCTTCAGATGGTGCCAGTCCTGAGCTATCTGATCTTTAAAATGTTCGTGTTGTATTCATGCCCTCCTAGAGGCAGGAAGAACCAGAAATGGTAATTTGAATGACCTCTATGCATGTGGTTTT
Organism: Illadopsis cleaveri; assembly: GCA_013399915.1. NCBI lineage: Eukaryota > Metazoa > Chordata > Aves > Passeriformes > Timaliidae > Illadopsis > Illadopsis cleaveri. The sequence goes on along the minus strand of VXBB01021727.1, from coordinate 293,846 downwards.
TTGGCCTGGTCGTGCTTGCCGTGACAGTCAGCATCTGTCACGTATTTCACAACGATGAACAAACGAGAGGTTATTTTTGCTGAATATTAATGCTATGCAGTAACTCTTACTGTAGTGTCTTACAGAGCACAAGACAGCTGTAGCCTTTGCAAATGCTTAACTCTGCTTGAACTGGCTTGAGCAGGTGATCTGAACAACTTACTTGCTACTGCAGAAAGTTTAATTCAGGGCACTCTTGGTTTCACCTGACATTTTCTGGATCAAAAGGCTTGCAAGCAGCCAAGGATGAGGTAGGGGCTTCTGAACAGGATAACAGAATATCCCCTCTTCTCCCAGACTCCCATGTCCATAATGCAGCAGCCCTTGACTATCAGGGAAAAGAGACCTCACAGCAAAGACTGGAGTTTGAGTGCATAAGAGACAACCAGCCTGAACTGAGAGAGCTCCCATAGAGGCAATTGGAGCTGGCAATTCATGACTTTCATGAATTCTTCAGTGTGCTTTTCTTGTAGGAATTTCTAGATTGCTTCTAGTACTTAAATCTAAAGAATCATCAGAGTGCACTGCCCAAAACCCTTTCTTGCTGTAGTTCTGGATGAAATGGGAACTTGTCAGTGCTGTGGTATTTATAGAATATTTTTCTACCCACAATCCTAGCTCCTAGACACAAGCTGTTACCAAGTAAGTGTTTGGTTTTGGGAATTGAATCTTTTTCTGTAGCCTGTCTTTTCAAAGCCTGACCATTAGGTGTTAGCTCCTCTGTGCAGAAAAAAACCCCCTTTATGTGGAAAAAAAAAAAAATACAGAACTTCTAGGATTCCAGCTTGGGTACAGATCTTTCTGATGAGGCTTCCTATTTCAGCAGTTAAATTGAGAATAGATGTGAAGTTTGTCTTATTTTTTGCACGGAGTTTTCTGGTTTTATTTAATAAAAATGCGGGGAGTTGCTGCTGTCTTATTAACTTGCAGCCGGCATGCTTATCTTCTTTGTTCTTTGTTAAATATGAGCTGGCATGTGTTAGACTGCGTTAGCGTTCACTCTTTGGGACTTCAGTGGTTTCTAAATTTGGCATTGCTAAGCCGGTGCCCTGTTTGCTTGAATCAATTGGGGCTGCTATTTTTAGCAACAAAAGGGAATTGAAATAGCAATTTTCTTTCCATGTAATGGATCCCCAAGAGGAATACTGATGTAAGCTCTCTGTCATCCTGTATTCTCCCCCTCCCCAAAAGCACTCAGACGAAAGGCAGCTGTCATGGTTTGCGGCTGTATTAATCTTTAATCAATCGAGTGTTTTCTGCATTCAGGTGTTCAGGGAAAAAAAGGGTCACGACTAAGATCTGCCTGGAATAACTAAGCACTCATGCATGGTCTGTGCAGTCAGAGTTTGTGGATAACGCAGGGATGGATGGAGCAGCTAAAAATAGTATATGCTTCCAGTGTTTCTCCAGTCTATTTTTGATGCTTGATTTTGATAAGGTTGATTGGAGTCTTACTAAAAATAGCCGTTCCTAGCAAGCTGAGGACAAAAAGTAGAATATTTTTAACCAGCACAGACTGAAGTACTTTTGTTGGCTGGAGATAATCTAGAAGCTTGGTATTGGTCAAATGCCAGTGATTTATATAAATCTGTAATAAATGAAGCACTGCTTGATGCCAAGCAGGGATAGTCTTTTCTCCCCTTGCCAGCTTTTGTTTTCCCCAGGAGCTGTCATATTCTTAATATAGCCTCTGTGTTTCGTAGCAGAAGAATCTCGAGTCTTCAGTTATTTATGGGCTGTACTTTAAACCTATGCTGAGGTTAGCTGTGCTGTGAAGTTTCTCTCAACTGTATTGCTTTAGCAATACACAGAGGGTCCTAGTTTATGTTGATATGTGCTGCAGCTGGGTATTGTGCTGTGACAGACCCTCACTCATATCTGGGTTCAGTCTTGCAGGACAGGGATGGCTCTTCTATGTGAATGGAGGATGTTGCAGACAGACTAGATCTGCAGTGACCATTTTGACAACAAATTTGAACACTTCTCAGGGGATCAGAGCTATAGCTAAGCTACCCTCCTTGAAATCTGTTAGTTCACCTAGATTTTGACAGGAAAGGTATAGGTATTCCCAAATTGCTGGACCCACATCTGTCTAGGGAGAATAACATGGCTGAGTTCTCCCTCCTGGTAATGACGTGCATGAGTGCATCTGCAGTACTCTGAAAGATTGCCTAAAAACTCCGGCTTTTCTGAATGAAAACAGGAAAATGGCTGAACCAAAATGAATTCGTAGTTTGAAGAGACTAGTAGAGAACATGTGTAATGGTTGCAAGCTTCACTGTGCAGGTATTCAAAGCACTGCAAGGAGTATGTCTGGTGCTGTTTGCTAGAGGCAATATGGATAAAAGTATTCTGTGCTTTATCTCCATTAGGCATCTCAAAAGTTCATTTTGCTGTGGAAAACGTGTGTTTGTATCTAAAGGCAGGCTTGATCTCTTTAAGCTCTTTTTTTTTTTTTCACTGTAGTCTAACCTTGAGTTGGGGAGTCACGAATCTATAATCTTGTTTCAGCGTGATTGCTCTGCAGAACTGCAGTAGAATTTTCTATGCTTGCTGTTGCTCCCTCTCCCTGTGTCAACACTGGTCCTTGCTCCTGTTGTGAGACGAGATGATTTCTACATGCCTGCCTCCTACTTTACTGCACCACTCTTTGCTTTTGTTTTAAGATGTCCTAGCTGCATGAGAAGCAAGTAAAAATGTCCTCCCTGATCCTTGAATACTCACTTCAGCCAGAAAATAGACTGCCAATGGCTGCTGGGTACTAGTTTTGCCTAGCTCTGGAATGGAAGTCTCTTTTTTATAAGCAAGGAATACACCTCTATTACACCTCTTAGGAGGTAGTGGGTGTTTTTTGATGATCTCTTATTTGGCAACACAGTGGCTGTTACTTCTTATAAGCAGAAAAAACATGTGAGTTCCCCACACTGTTGGTGGTACTTTGTGTCGTATTTAGCCATGGGCTGTGGGATTTCTGAAGGATGCAGGTGATATTGGAAACATTTGTGTATTTACCCCTATGTAAAGCTTTTGCAGACGTGTCTACATTTTTATCCCCTAAAGTACTACTGGTCATTTTAATCTTCTAGACTAAAGTCAGTGTCTGGTTGCATGTGTTCCACAGGCTTGGTCTATGGCTTTTTTAATAACAGGAAAGCTGTTCCCTTTTAGTGCAAGATGACACATCTCGCTGACTGGTGAAGTTTTCTAACTTTGTCAAGGGTTGCTGTGAGTTTAGTACTGGCCAGGAAATGTTGACAATGCTTATGAACTACGTCATACCTGTTGTGTATATGACAAAAGCTATGAAGCATTAGGAGATAAGTTGGCTAGATGGTATTAAGATGTAGAGAATTAGTGAGTTGTGTCTGTCAATAACTATTCTAGTAGTAGAGGCTGTGGTGGGTACCTGTGTAGCTGTATCTTAAATTAAAGAGATCACTGCAAGAGGTCAAAGATGTGTAGTTAAACTCCAAGTGGGAGTTGAAAAGTGTGTCGGAGAAAGTGTGGGTTTCTTTTTTGTGTCTTCTCTCCCCACACCCACATAGGAAACAAAATTCTGGCACAGTCATTAGGGCAAAGAAGCTGTACTGTCCTGAGGTGAAGATTTTAGTGATTTAGGGAAATGATTACATGATGTATTAAGGATAATAGTGTAATAAAAAAAATTAACTGCTGATTTGTGATCTCATGCTAATGACTTGTATATATACAATGGTAGTTGAAATATCTACAGCCTACATATGGCATAACCTCCTCCAACAGTGTGAGCAGATGATGCCCTATACTGCTCTCATTGTTTGGAGACCTTGATACTACACTGGCGGTTTCTTTTTGCACCCTATCACTGCATCCAAAGCATGGGCAGGTTCACAGTCATTTATTCTAACGTGGTGTATGCTAGTGGCTAGCATGAATAGTGATTTTAGTTTCATCAGCTTTCCAACTTCTCATCTACCACTTCAAACAGTGGAATATAAGACTATCAATGCAAAACTGAAATGAAAGCCAGAACTAGAGGATGAGACTATACATACATACATCTGTCACCAGTTATAACAATGATTATGCCAGTCTTACCCAAAATGTCGTATCCTAGAAGGGCAAGAGGTGTTTCTTTCAGTGTGCTGGACTCACTAGTGCCAGGCTTTGTGGACTCTGACTCAGAACACGAATTTTTAGACAGGCTTTTTTGGAACTTAAAAGAGATTATGTATATGTCAACTCTCTAGTTACACATATACTGGTTTCAAAAAGGGTTCTTGCAATGGGAATCTGTTCCAGGTGAGGACTAATTATTTTGTGAAATACCGTGTATCCAAAGGTCTGGCCAGTGGGAACTTCCCAGGGTAGAACATCTCCAGCCCAATGCGAGTGCACATATTGATTTATTAAGACTGAGCTGCTCTCAGAGTATGTTGTGTTACTGGATACCTTCCCTTATTTTTGTCTTTTGTCTGACTTTTAGGGCTGTAGGGGAAAAGGCAAAGATGGGTGTTGACTTCTTTGTCTAAAATTAGCTAGTGCTGCAATACAGGCTTCCATTCAGGCAAACATTTACTTGGTGGGCTCACACACAAGTTGCCTGGGCACTCTTCTTGCTCCTCTCCTGGAGACAGCAGATGGCTGAAGTGGGAAGCTACTACAGTTAGTCTGACTACTGAGTAAATGTGTATAATCACACTTAGGTGCTGGTGCAGCTTTCTTGTATAGACAATAACTTATTTCTATCCTACTTGCTTTGCCTTCTTTAAGCTCTGCCAACTGCAGTAGCTTGTAACTTCTGTTGGAGGGCAGTCTGTAGAAGAAACAGAATTCAAAAGCTTAATCCACACTTGGAGTCAAACTAGCTTGGGCACGTCAAGTTGATGGTAGAAATTTAGTTAAACTGACACAGCTTTGGAGTGTTTGAAACTGCAACATTTTTCTCCAGTATGGAAGCTTGAGATGAATGTAATCAATATGAAAATTGTAAATGACCTTCTAATGTACAAGCTTTAGGTAATCCAAAATGCGAAGGAAGAAAAAGTAGCTGAGTCTTGACTTCTGTGATGTTGGTCCTATCAATTGCCTTTACCCTACCTCTTCTCCCTGCTTTTACAATGTAGGGTCTAAGTTTTCCTTCCTGCTCTGGCAGATTCCTGTCAGGGCAGCCTTTCTGACCCTCCATACTGCTCACTAGGATCCAGTAAATGGGCAGTACCCAGAGCTGGCTGAACTGGGTGCTACTGGTCAGTAGCAGGCCAGGTCTGTGTTAGTGCATGTTTCCCATTGCAGTCCATGGGTGCCGACCTTGATGGCCTCTCCACCAGTGCAGCTCTAGATGGGAAATCCATTTGCTTTGAATGGGAGGGAACTGAGCCAGGTAGCTTCTCTCAAAGGGCCTTAGGAAGAGAAGTGTGGCCTGAAAAAGATGAGGTTTAAGTTAGATGTTGGAAAGCAGTCCTTGCACTGTTTGTTCTTCAAGATGGTGTGGCAGCATGGAGCAGAAGACAGTTATCCTTCTCCACATGGAACCGCTAATTAAATGATGGGCTCAGTGTCATCTTGTGAGGAGCTCCCTTATTGCTAAGAAAAACTAGCTGCATACTTTATCCTGATGCCTATGCCTTTTCCTGCAGCAAAGCAAAACAGGGATGTATATCAACCAGGAGTCTGTTTCTGTCGGTGATGGCTCAAGCACTTTTTTTCCTTACGGGATTTTGTAATTTTTATGTACATCAGATTTATTTAAATTTCTCACATTCTGTTCTGAAGGTACTTCAACCTCTGGACTACAGGTTATTTTAATTTGAACTAAGGCCTATAAAGGGAAAAAACCATCCTGTTACTCACACTTCAGTTAGAAATCCCTGATCTTCAGCTTATGTCCCGTGCTCCAGCTGATTCCATTAGCATTTACCTAAGCAATGCATTCAATAAATGAGTAAATATCCTTGACTGAAACTACTTGTACTTTACTAAGTCTTTAAAGGGCTACAGGTGCTTTTTGGAGTCCCTGCCTCATGGAGCATGCATTTTTGGCTGCTGCTGCTAACTTGCAGTGTCAGAAAACAGTATTTTAAAATGCCGAGCTTGTTTTCTGGGAATAAAACCATTAAGTCCATAGATTCTGAGATGGATGGAGAAGAAACAATCTAAGTGTTAACAGGGACTGGCTCTTCTTCAGATGCCTCACTAACTGTAGTGAAAGTAACAAACCCATTCACAGAGTCCCTGAAATTGAATGTTTTCCACATTGGATCAGCTTAGAACTTGTCTAGCTACTGTTGTGATCCTTCTGGGGAGGGGTCCTGGTCCTGTTTTCACTGTAGTCCTGTTTGCTTCATTGTTTTGCTGAAGCAACAACTGTGTGATAATACATAATGTGAATCCCAGGTCAGCAAGGCTGAAACTGAAGCTTGTTAGTCTTTGAACTAAAGGGATCGTGCTGTGCTGCAGGACTGTGGTGTGTCTGGCTGAATGGGTAACAATATTGGTATAAGTTTGGTTGCAGGAAATGGGCTCCTAGGAATGTATTCTTGATTCCTTCCCTAAAGTCTGAATTTATTGGTCATTTGGGCCCTTGCTTCACCTTTCATTATATGGCTTTGTTTCTGTACCAAAACTGTCACTCACACTTCCATAATGGTGGCAGGATGGGAAGTGGCAAAGCACTTGGTTCTCTCAATAAAATTCCCTGGCACTGACAGTGCAGCAGCCAGAGCTCTGTTTAGTAGCTGAAGCATCCCATGTGTGCAGTATGCATATCCTTATCATGCTGGAGTTATGGCATCTTGCAAATAAACCCTAAAACTAAGGAGGGAGTAAACATATATGCATCATCTTCATCTGTGGCCATCTGTGAATTTCATTTAAATCAGGGATATGACTGCATCTTTCCTTCTGGCCTGTTACTGAAGTGTTGCTGGACCATTCAAGCTCGAATAGGACCTTTGCTATTAGTTTCATCTTTTGTTATTACATCCACTTATTTATAGATAGCAGGCACAGAGACTGTGAAAGGGTTACAGCATTTCCTAGCTGTTCTTACTCAAACAGAAATATTCTAACTGCAGTGTGCATGCCAACTGTTAGAGGGGATCTGCAAGCTGTAACTAATCAAATCATCTGCAACACATCTCCTTCCGGTGCACCAAAGGGAAGTTATTGCTGAATCCCCGTGCCAGACAACACCTCGCTCTGCTATGAGTTTCATTCAGGTAGAGGTTTACCTGAGAGTTAAACCAGCACTCCCGGTTCACTGTCTTGAAACATCAAACAAGTCCAGTTATTTGGCCATGGCTACACACAGCGATAAGCAGTGGAAGCACAAACCAAGCTGTTCTGATCTGATAAAAGAACAGACAGAAAAAATCCAGTATGTTCTGTGGCTACTTGGAGAGTGAGAGCAGAGACAGGTAAATTAGGTTAGACAAGAGAGCTAAAAATGTAAGCATGTTGAGGTGTAGGCATTGGGTTTGGTGAGAAGAAAAAGCTGAGAGAGAAAAGAAGTGGTGCTGAATGTACTTGTGCAATAAGTGGTTGGAAAAGCAGTTTCTGTATGGAGGAATTGCTATTTACTGAGATGATCAGCTACTAGTGTGGCGAGAGCCCTGGAATAATCTGTCAAACTAATGGCATGTTGAGTCACTCACAGCATCTCAGCTTGTGGAAAAGAATCCTAGAAAGACTTGAAGCTTGACACAGATCCAGTCACCCACAGGTAGAAGCCCAGCTTGCAACTGATGCCTGATCAGTCACTCATACTTGCTGCTGGTGAGCACAGTGGTCATAGGGATCTGGAATCTACTGGAGGAACACTAACAGAGCAGTTGCCAGTGTCCTAAAATCTGTTTTCTTGGATGCTTACAGGATTGGAGATACCTTTTATTTTACTGTATACTGAAAACTGAGTTGGCAGCTGGTTTAATAGTCATAAATCAGCTTTTTTTAATTAAATGACTTGGAAATCTCTCTTAGTCCACAAAGCCTCTGAAGAAGTGTATTAGAACAGAGGACTGGCTTGAAAAGGGGTATTGAACCTGATTCTTGAAACACCTTAGGCTCCTAACTCCATCTTTCTCTCGTTTCTTCCCTATGGAAAGGTTTTAGTGTGTGTTCTTTGAGTGATTTCATAAAAGTGGTACACCTATTCCAGAGACTTTGATATCTAGAATGTCTAGAATGAGTACTTTAATAGTCTAGAAACAAACACACCCATTGTAGTTACTTCTTTGAAGCAACTAATGTAGATTTGTCTTTTTTTGTTGTTGCAGTGGTCACGGGGGCTACTGATGGGATTGGAAAAGCCTATGCAGAAGAGGTAAGAATTCTTACCACTTGGAAGTCTGTCTTGATTTTTGGCAATATGTTAATCTGTCTCTGTCAAGCTGCATGTGGTATCTCCTCACCTTATCTTAACACAGCTGTGGAGAAAGAGGTCTCCTACCTTGCCTCCCCCTGGTAGCCAAAAGTTGTATTTCTTTTTGTTAGTTTCTTGTTAGTTTCCTTTGTCTGTGAACTATATTTTCAGCTCTTACTTTGTACTTCAGTTTTTATTTTTAACTTTTTTAGTTTTTAAAAGAATTTCAACTTTCTCAGCCCTCGGTATTTCCTTTTGGTACTTCCAGGCACTGACTAAATGGCATTTACAGCTGCCAGCACTATGTTCCAATTATTTCCTCTAGTTCATGAAGTCTCTGAAGCTGGGTTTTACCTTTATCTCTTTTACTGTACTTTTGCTCTTGATGGATATGTGGGCTCCAAATGCATTTCATATACTGGAATGTATTGCTTAAGACAGAAAGTGCCTGTTAGTATAGGGTAATTTAGCCTGTAAGTCCAGAGAACATAATGACAAATAGTGCTGACTGCAACAATTTATAGCAAAAATAACTCTAAACTCAGCATTAGTATCAAAATGAGCCTGTCTGTGCTCATTTTTGTGTTCTCTGAAACACCAGTGTGATTTTGTGTGAGATCAGCTGTGAGAGAGTCCCTTTTCCTTGATGGGTGTTTTGTTTTGCAGAGCCCACAGGGAAAATGGCATTCCTTTTCATGGGTAGTCCTTGTCCTTTGGATTTCCTGTCATCCTGATGTGTCTTGCCCTGCCACCTGCACCCCTAGCCCCCAAATTCCTTTCTACTTTGCAGGAAGTAGTACCTCATAGTATTGGTTCAGGAAAGGGGGCTTGGCTGCAAAAGGAATTAAACCTGTGCCAGCAGCACCTGATCCTGGCATATTGCTCATAGCTCATACATGCCAGGTATCCCAGTTACATGGCACCAAAGAAAATGATGCAACACTTAATTTTAACTGTTTGGAGCAAGTGAAAGGAGGTCACTGTGTCTTGTCTGTGAACTAATCAGGAAGAAGTCCTCTAGTGTGGGAAACACCCCTTGAACATCATGGGAAATTAGTTTCAGGGTCTATATGTTAAGATACTGGGTGAATAAAACTACAGCCTCCTTTATGTTCTGTAATGTTTCTAAAAGCTAGGCTGTTTTCGAGCATGAATGTCTGCTATTGGCTGACTCCTGCATCCAAACCCCCATTGGGAAAGCCATCCTGAGTATGAGATACTGTTGGAAAACCATATCTATTACAGCTGCCTTGCAGTGGTTGCTGTAAACACAGAGCACCCCAAAAACACCCCAAAGGGTACAGATACTCATTCTTGGGCTACAGAATAAAACACACTGTTCATGCATTGTATTTATTGTTCTTACTTATGCATTTATTTAGAATAAAACACAAATCCATCGTTTGACAGTTTAGATAGATGAAGAATACTTGATAAAGTCAAATGTGGATGTAGAGCGAAATGTGGAATAACTGAAGAGATGTCTCAATCTTTAACTCTAGAGATAACTTCAGATGGCTGCCAGCAGAGGCCTGATTTTCTACTAAAAATTCCCTTCTGGCTACTGTAAATTCCCCTGGCATATGGCTGCTTGGGCCCTGATGGCTGTGATTATAGTCATGCAGACAACTTTGTTTTCCTTGGAGGAATTTGTGAGAAATGTAACTGTGTGTTGAGAATTGCCTCTTTGAAAGTTTGATATGGTCTCACTGGAAAATGATGGACAAGCTTTATGAGTGTGTGGAATCTTGGGTTATGCTCTGCTCTATAGATTATTTTCCTTTTCCAAGCAAAGAACAGTTTTTACATTTTCACTCTTGCTGTATTGAGACCTTTAATCTTTGCCCAGCACTGATATCCTTACCATTGCTAAATCACCCCTTTGTGAAAGGTTTCATGTTTTGAGGATATGGTCAGGAGTCAGTATTTGCTGCCCCTCTATCATTGTCTTCTGTCTGCTTTTGAAAATCATTAGTATGAATTCAATCTTGGCCATATTTGTGTGCTAGTGATAAACTAGAGGTTGTGATCCCACTGCATACTCTGCAGTACTCTACTATGCACATCTGTTTAGTATAGCATTTTTAGAGTCTCTTGCTATGTCTACTCTAACAAGAGCTTTAACTTTGCTTTGGTTGGCCGTTGATGTCATTGTTTTCCACTCTGGAGAGAAACGGTTTAAACAGCAGCTGTGTTTTGTTACCAGAGTGCAAAATGTGGTAGTACTAACATAGCATTTAAGGAAATCAAACACCTCCATTCATCAGCTCCATTAGAATAGTGACTCTTGCTTGCATCAATCCTTAGGCTACAAGGGTGTCTTCCCAACATATGGTACTCTGGGTGACTTTTTGTGTTAAGTTTTAAGGTCTTGTCATTCAGCCATTTCAGCACCCTAAGGATATTGGCCAAAGGGACAAGTATAATAACAGGTTATCTGCAAAGCAAGTGGGTCTTCCTTGATTCTTATATAAAAATGTAATTAGTAATTGGGATCTCGGGGATTATTGTATCTCTTTGGATGATTGTGGTTCTTTTCAACCAAATAGGTCTCTACTAGTGAAGGCAGAGTGCTCATCAAGCACCTCAATTGAACTTGCTCTGAAGTGCTGTATCTTCTCTGTCTTAGTGATGTTTGTTCCTAGTTACAGGGTCTTCTGTTGGCTGTTTTATGTGCTCTCTACTTAGAACTCCACTTGCAAAAGGGTTTCTGATTTCAGATATACTTCTCAAAATGCATCCCTTGAGAGTGAACATAGAAGAGATTTCTCTCAAGCTCACCCTTGTGGTGGAAATTCTCTAAATGTGGTGAGGTTCCACTGACTGAATGTATTGGCATCACTTTGCTTCTCGGCTTTTGAGACAAGTATGGCTGAATACTTTTGCATTAAGGTACCTACTGAAGCAGTCTGAGAGCCCAAAGGTCATGACTGTTGAAAGCAAGCAAACTGTTCTGTCAGCAGTCTGGAGCTTTGCATCTGTGAGGAAGATCTCTGGGGCTTTTTTGCCTCATGGGACCACAGTTATTTTGGATTCTGAGTAGTTTACTGTCAGATTATCCTAGCAGGTGAGGTAATCAAGGCCTTCACTGCTATGATCCTGTGGAATGGGAGTGCTATTCCCTTCTTCCTGATGCCTTCCAAGCCTACTGTGGGCTTCATGTAAAGTGTGTTCCAGTGAGCCAGGTGCTTATCTGCAGGTGGCTGGATGTGTTCATCCCTTTTACACAGTAATTCTTGTAACATCACATCATTTCCTCAAGCAGAAGGCTTAAGTTTCCTGTAAGCCTGAACCTGGCAGTTGTTTGCTAGTGATTCCTATGGTGTCTTTGGTTTCACCACACCTCACTCTATGCTCATGAGATCCAGTATGCGACTTCTACTGCTTAGAGATCACATCTGGGAGTAAAGTACGGAGTTCACTAATGAGCTCTGCCATACCTCTCTCTGACAGTCACTACTGCTTTGCATACTCCTGCTAGAAAAGTAGATGCTATGAAGCCACTTCAGGTTGTTGCTGTACAATGCTGTGGTGTTTTGAGGTTTTTGGGTCTGTGTGTTTTGTTTGTTGGTTGGGATTTTTTTTTTGTTGTGATTTTTTAAAATTCAACTGAAGACCCATTCTCATCAGTTTCTGAAGGCAGTGAAGGAGTTTTATTGGAGCAATGACAACATACATGTTTTTATATGTTGGTCTTAAGTGTATGACTGGCAGTGCCACTTTGAACTATGGATAGATATATTGTTTCTACTTATAGTAGTCACAAACATAATTTTCATTTTAGAGTAATTCAGATATGTAACTGTCTTGCTGTAGACACTTTTCAATTGAGTTGTTAGAGCCCATTTTAAACCTGTAGTGGTAGGTCTGATTTGATGACCAGAGTATGCTCTGGCCACAGGTTAAGTTCCACAGATAGCTTCCCTAAAAGAGTTTCAGAAGTAAATTAATCTTAATACCTATGAATAGTACAAAGTTGGAGTGGAGCCTTACTATAGAGAGGAAGTACTAAGTTGCAACACAGGTGTTCAAGTGGATATCTTAACTTGGCATGTTAAACTTCATTATGGGTAATTAATGTCTTTGCTCTGACTTGCAGAGGTAGTGTAAAAGTTTTGTAAAATATCTACTATTTGTTTTCTATTTTTTTAAGTGTGCCTATCCACCTATATAAGTTGACTGAGAAGATAATGTGGTGTGAAGGGAATTAAGTAAGAAATAACACAGAAGTATTTGTCCTGGTTTTCCCCTTTGTCTCTCTATTTAAAATCGTATCTTTCTCAGACTTGCTGATCATATATTGTTGTGATGTTTGATGAATTTTGCAATTCCTTTGATTAGGATGCTAACTTAGAAGTGATTTATAACTATTCTAATGTCTCCTGTTTTGTTTTCTTGCAGTTAGCAAGACGTGGAATGAAGGTGGTTCTAATCAGTAGGTCAAAAGAAAAACTGGACCAGGTTTCTACTGAAATAAGTGAGTTAAAACTTCTTCCCTAAACTTCAGTGGCATGCTTATAAATAAATGCACTTGCACATGAGTTTCATACATGCTAATATATATGGCTCTGATTTTGAAAACGGTTTGCTCTTGTGCACAGTGCAAATGTTACAGATATAAGTGGTAAAGGCCTTGCAGATCAATTTTACAGCTGTTCATATTTAACTTCTGAGAACAATAGGGCTTAGTTCTGGAATAAGTACTCCTAAAACTGTTAGTTTTCCATAAGAACAGCTTACAAGGCCAGACTGAAATACCACCTATTCACGTAGTAGTAGCTGCCTAAAATCATAATAAGGCAAGAAACATGCAGTCATTTCTCCATCTGAATATTCCCTTTGAACAAGTTTGATTTCGTGGGCTCCAGCCATAGGGGTGGTTGCTTTGCAGCTAGAAACTGTTCAAAGCATTTTCCTTATGTTACTTGTTGTCTTACCAAATGTACAAATTTATTGTGGGTAGCTTGCCCCTCTTCCCTTTTTTGTTTTGTTTGAATAAACTACTCAAAGATTAGATTAGAGACCCCTAAGATCTTTTGAGGTGAGTGTCCATAGTCATAAAAATATATGGAATGAGTTAATGTGTTTAAGAACCTGTATTAAGGATTGTTTCTTCAGGAAGTGTGTAGTAAATGTCTGTAATGGAAAAATAAGGGAGCAACTTTAGTGTTTCAATCACAAATGGATGTTTGTACAGGATCAGTTAGGAAAAAGCTTCCTCAAGTCTCATGCTGACAAATGATTTTCCAATCAGGGCAAAGTATAATCTAACCCAGAAGAATTCCTCTTCTAATCTATATCTCTTTTATTAAGGCATATTTCACACAAGGTTATTAGTTTGTGCAGAGTATGTCGAGATAAAGTGAGAAATGTAACCATGTGAAAAGGTTTTGATAAGCAGAAATAGGAGCTGTATACTATAAAGCAGGTTTCTCATCATAATGATGTTGGGCAAAGAAACCTTTAAGGTGATGCTTCTGTGTTACCCTCTCTTGTCCTGCTTAGGCTTTCTGAAATGGTTTATGTGCATAATGCTGATAATGGTAAGAATTGCTCTCTTTCCCTGGTCATAAATGTATAATTTTGGCTTAAGTTTACTAAAAATTTCTGTGAATTTGTTAGTGGCACTGCTTTACTATAAAGCATAATCCCCTAAGTCAGTTGTCAACACATCGTCCTGTACTAACTTGTGAGGGACTGCTGAGTGGAAGTAAGGATGGCTGAAAAACTCAAGGGCTTCAACTTGCTAAACCGTAGCTGTTGCACTAGATCTGTGAAAATCAGGGCATACAGTTCTATTGTTACAAATGCCACTATTTCTGATTTTTAGTGTCCAATGTAAGATGGCATATGAAACTGTTTTATAGACAGAAAATTATTCTTTTCTATATGTATGTTTAAGTTGTAATGAGCATTCATTCTTAGAGCAAAGCCGTCAGCAAGTTCTGTCTTCACTGATTTAGAAGTAATTGGCATTGTTCATTAGTATCCTGCATTTAGGGTGTCACTGCAGTGTCTGGACCTATCTGTGATGCTCTGATCAATCCAGTGGCAGTGTAAATGCAGCAGAATAGATGTCACTGCCTGGGTAAGCTGTGTGGCTGCTGATGCTTGCTGCCAATACATAAAGAAGCTACAACAAGGTGGTGTTTTTTGGTGGTTCACTGCACTAGCTGGATGATAATTTGCTGCATGTGTGTGGGCATGTGCAGTCACGTTTCTAGCAACATTACATAAAGTTGTTTTACTAAGTCAAACTGTAACTGAAAGAAGTTTCTACAAATAATCTTGTTCTGGAATCAAACACCTATGCATGAAGTGACAAGCTTCCTAAAAGTGGTCATGACCCTTTCTGTAACAGCCTGGGTATCTCTTTCTCCCTGGGAATTAAGCATGATGCTGACAAGACAGATAAATCTACTGCTTTGAGCTTCAGCACTTACATGACAGCTGCTGGGGGAGGTTCTCAGATTAAAAAAAACAGGTACCTGTACCTATGTGAAGCAGGCTGTAATCCATAATTACTGCTAGGCCTCACCCAAACATTTTTCTGCTTCCTTTCCTAAACCATTCTGAAATGAGATGACTCACGCTAGGTTTTCAGAACACTTCTTTTGACAACAGTGAGCAACTGAAAAATCTGCCTTGTTCGTCCTGGCATATACTGAAGGATTAGGACAGCCTGCATGATGAAGCAAGCCTGAGTCTCACTTTCAGATCCTGCTAGGTTTTAGCTGGACAGAATTGTCTTGTATCCAGTCTCATGTGGTCTCTGCAGTCTGCTCAGATGTTGTCATAATATAAGGTGGGTGACTTTTTTAATGCTAAGGCTCTAATTACTTGAGAAGCCCTTGCAGGCTTCTAAGGTAGCTTTAAACTTCTTTATGGCAGTTCATTGTTCTTCAAATTGGCATGAGCTTGCTACTCTTCTTTAAGGAAGAATGGCTGTTTAACTAATTCCAGTTCTTTGAGTTGTGTGATTCTGTGATGTTTTTGGTTTCCTCCTCCTTTTCACTAATCAGTCTCATGCTTATCCTACTGAATGGATAGATGCACTCTGCCACAAATAATGAGGGCTTTTGAGGCTCAGGTGTGTTCATTCTATTTCAGAAGGGTCTTCTGCTTATAGAGTAGACTTCTACTAGGAGTGACATCTATTTACAAAATGCAAGTTGTATAACCACCATCATGAGGGAAATACTGATATGTCTTTCTGCATGTTAAATGCCAGCTGACCTGGAGCTGATTTTTTTTAATGTGCATAGGCACATTAAAGTGGCTGAACTGATGTTACAGGAATGCCAGATGTTCTGAATGTGCAGCTCAGTTTGAGCAACAAAAATTAGTGGGTTAATTACAAGTCTTTAAAGACTTTAGAAGATTTTTCATTGTGTTTTCAAGCATGTTTTAAAGCTCTTTTTTTTACAGAGTACTTAGGTGTTACAGTATTTGCCATGGAAGAAAAATTCTGCTTTCTGTTCCCTAAGAAATAGACTATCAGCCACTGACTGAAGAAAAAATTTAGAATTTCCTCTTCAGTCGTCATGGGACGTTCAGTCGTCCTTCCTTTATGAGGAATTATATAAGTTTTATGGAAATATATTTGATCTTTTAATCAAGTTGTCATGCACAAGCACAGACTATTAAGGTCACTATAAAAAATGCTTGTCTAGTTTAGTTCATGGTGCTTCACTGTTCCACCACTTTTCTGAAGTGTTTCTTGTGTTGCACTGTTAAACGCTTCTGAAGGTTCAGGGAGGATCAGAAAGAAAATTTCTCTGTGGATGGAGGCAATTGTTTGAGTGCCACATAATGAGTCTGTTCCTTGATTTGCTGTTTTTAGTAATGAACATGGTCCAAGACATCTCAGGTGCTCTACACCAGCAGTTGGTTCTCGACTCATGGATTTGCAGGCAGAAAAGCTTCCACTACTGCACTGGATAGGTTTGTTCTGAGGAGAATTGAGAACTACTTTGCTGTAGAAACTCATTGCATAGGGGCTGCAATATGAAGAATGTAGTGCAGACCAGATAAGCAAGGAAAAAACTTCAGTTTGTCTGTAGGGAAATTGTCAAAAAACTTGGTATTGGTGTCCATTGTTAGCTGGTAATTTCACAGGACAGGTCATGGAGTTAGGCATGAGCTGCAAGAGCCAGGAAAAAACTGTTATTGCTTGCTAGTGTTTCTACTTACAAGTCTTAAGTAGCTACTTACTCCTAGGTGAGTGCATATAAAAGCAACATGGCAGATTTTGAGTTTGTCATCAGTTACTATATAATGAAAGGAAATTCCTATTTACTGCTTTAAAGTTGGTAGTTTAGTGTTACATACACCCAAGTGATAAAATTGGCTTCAATTATATTGTTTGAATTGAGAGAAATCAATTGTTTTTCCAACGTATTCTCACAAATTAACATTTAATTGGAATACACTGTAAGCCTTTTATACTGTTTGGGAACTAATGTCCAAAACTGATTCTGCTACATGTCTATAAGAAAATACAAGTTTTTTTCTATAAGGAAATGCAGATTTTTTTGCAATTAAAATCTATGTAGCTATTTCATTCCAATACATTTCCTCAGCCCAGTGTGTAGTGTATGTAAGTTGCTTGGTCATGGTACTTTCATCTTGAACTACTCTCTAACCCTAAGATTTTGGATATTGTAAACTGATAGCTGTGATGCTTATACTCAGGTTCTGTTGTATTCTTACAACTTTGGCATGATCTTTGAGTACAAAAATGGGATGTGGTGCCAAACCCAGAAATGCTTCTTCCCCATTTCTTGGGCAGGTGGGTTTTACAGTTTTCTTCTGCTTTCTTGTTGTGGAGAGCATTCTGATGCTGTGACCCCTGTGCTTGTGCCCCATCCCTTACCAAGACCCCCTGCAACAAGTGGGCCATGCTCCCATGCCAAATCTGACTCCTGCAGATGCTCTCCTGCACCTACCTTGGAGCACTTGGCTCCTTCATCTCTACTCTGTCACCTGGATTTCCTCCCTGCTGCAGCCCAGTAAATCCTCCTCACATTTTGGAGTTGGCAAGTAGGAAGATTTGTGTTTAACAAAGGAGGTTGAAGTGTAGACAAGCTCTGAGAGGAAGGAGACGTCCTTTTACTTTTCTTGCGCAGAAATGACAAGGTTCACTTGCTGGAGCTTAACTTGAGGAGTAAGTGAATCTGGCAGTTATTCTGACCTTTTGTGATCTATTTTAAGGTAAATGAATGTGCTTGCAGCCTTCCATCATCTGAGCCAGGTTTAGCTTGACACACTTGAAATCCCCGTATATTTCTTGAACTTGACAAAATGGTTTCAAATATTTTAACTTGTCTTGGTGCACTAAAGTCACCTTTCACATAAAGTTGTAGTGTGAGGATCTGTGAGTCAAAATGAGCTCTTGGAGTTTGTTTCTGAAGAAAGTTTCCCTTGGATGAAGTCAAGGAAGTTGTCTTGGTTTTTCCCTTAAGTGAGCCACCTACTAAAGGAGCAGTTGGCAGGCACTGTAGAGAGCAGACAGAGGATTCAAGCTGAATTAATTTTTATTATTTTGTTAATAAGTTAAATAGATGAACCCTGATGTAAAAGATAGAGCAATTGGAAAGGAAGCTTATTTTTAATTTTTTTCTTCTTTAAGAAGAATTCTGCTTCAGTGATTTTGGCTGCATATTTTTCCCCCTTAGTCCCTTTTTTATCATCTTCTCCTTGAATTTTCTCAGTGACATTTTGCCTGGATTCATTTAAAGAACATGAGCAGAATACTTAGGGAAGAGAACTTGACAGATGTCCTGCAAGCTACATGATGCAGTCCTAGAACTACTTCACCTCTTAAGAGTTTTGAGGCAGCAATCTGGTAGGACAAGCCACAAGTAAAATGTTCTGCAGATGACTAGTGCTATCCTTGCAGAAGAACTTTGTTTCCTTATCATCTGTCAGCATATGGGATAACAGACCACGTGTCACACGTGGTTTTAAGGATGAAAACCAGAAGTTTATTGGTCACTTTTGTGGGTTCCACAAAGCAGTAGGTGAGCTGGCAAGCTCTAGGAGATGGTTTTCACACCTGGCAGGACTGAGTGAGCCTCTTCCAGAAAGAGGATGTTTGCTGTGAGCCTCACTGCCAGTGTGTTTCTATGAAGTATTTATTAATAGTTTGTAAACCCAGAAAGTCCAGGGGAAAGATATATATGAAGGTTTTTTAAATGTGGATTAAGTACTTTGAGTTTCTTTGTCTGAATGTAAACACAGCTAAAGTAGCCTCTTCCTCTCCTTGCATATTCTGTATATTGTGCCTGTAGGATCAGGACTAACTCTGGAACCTAATGGTTTCTTGAGTCTTAAAGAAGACTTGCTAGGTAATTGGATCAATGGGCAGGTGACTTCCTTGGTTCTTTTGAAACCCAGAATTGCACAACCAGGAATTATCTTCCCTTCCAACATTTGGGGTCTCTGCTGCCTCTGCCTGGCAGTAGTTGTGTGGGGGCTACATTGCATTTTCTGTAATACTGAGAAACTTAATGCCTGTCTCTGATAACAACCTATTTGTAACGTAAGCCTTTAGGGATGCCAGAACAAGAGCCCAGTCTCTGGGCCATTAAACACCCTTTGTTAACATGTGAGCTGCAATCTATTGCTGATCATGTTCAGTGTAAAATAAGCTGCACATCACATGAAAAGATAAGTATTGGATTGTTTTCACATTGGACTGGGTGAAAGTCTGGTTCGCAAATCTGGTTTAAGCCAATTGGTGGAAGCTCTATATTCAAGAAACTTAAAGTTAGGCCTTTTAAGTGTCTCTGCAGGGAATAGTGTCTGGCACAAGAAAGGACTGTGTGGTGCAAACAGTGCTGGCTTCCTTCTGCAACTTCCTTCTATGAATGTTTATTTTAGTCTTATGTCACTTTTTTAGCAGGTTAAGTTCCATTACATCAAGTCCTTTTTATCTGTCAAAGCTGTAAAAATCCCTGATAGACTTCTCTGCTGAGGAAATGGTGATAATCGCTTCTGTGTTTTTTCAGGAATATGTTGTGGTGAGGAAAAAAATGCTAGTTAGTAGCTCTTCATAGAGAAAGAAACTCAGTTGATTTGTTCTGCACAACAAATTCTTAAACAAAAATCCTTGAATATGAGAAATAAATAATTTTCAAAACCGTGTAGCTACTAGATAAAAGTATGTCTGCTGTTACTCCTTAGGCATGTGTTATACTTCCAGTGCTGAGCTGGGTGCTCTATTTCTTTGAGCAGTAAATGTGGATGAATTAACAATGTATTTTCCGTTAAAAGTAATACTTGGGGGAACCCTGAAAACTTGTAAGTGCCTGACTTTGGGATACAGCAAACATTTTACTATGGATGCTGAATTGGAGGTATAAAAGATAATCCTGAATTAGCCTAGAAACTTGTTTCCCTTTTTAAATTTGCTTTAATTCAAGTAGAGTGACTGACTTAAATGTCTTGAAATTGACTTGAGAGTAAGGGCACAATTTTTTTTTAAATCCATGGCATTACACCTTTTGGTCTCTAAAAGTGACCCTAAATTCTTCTTACAATGTATTTTTTCTGGTCTTTCTGAAATTCCTTCTGTTGTGCTGAAATCTGAATAAAAGGGGTTTTTTTAATGATTAGCTTTCTAATAAGTATATGGCTGAAGAATTTAGACTTCATTTTGCAAAAAGTGATGCAAAATTCATGTCTACATGTGTACACACTGTCACAGACAATAATAATGACATTAAGGGAAAGGAAATGTTATGGGAAGTATGGGAAATAGTCCATATGCTCTTCCTAAAGTGATTAAGTAAATTAAAAATAGCTCTCTTCATGCTTAGTAAAAACAAATACATCCATGAACATAAAAACAATAAGTCTTGATGGGGGGTTTGAAAATAGTGTTGGGGAAAGAGGAGAGACGGAAGGGGAGTTTGAGATGCTGCCTGCTGCACAATAGCAACCTTCCCACACTTCACGTTGTGCTTCCCCCAGAAACAGCTTGGGATTGTGCTCTGCCCGGCTCCTTGTGCAGCTTCAGCCAGAGTGGATATTTTGGGGTTGCGGTGAGGAGAGCTATTCTGGGAATCACGACTCCCGAAGGCACGAGGGCGGCCGCACGTGCGGTGCCTGGGAGCCTCTCGTGCCTGGCGCCCTGTGCTGAGGGGGAGTGCGTGGGGAGCACCGCGCTGCGCTCGCCCGGCTGCCTGCAGTCACGGCCGCATTTGCAAACACTGTCATGACTTGCTTGAGTGTGCAGCCCCCCTGACTGTCAGCCTCTGCAGCTGTTTGTCACAGGCTGCTTGATTTTGTGTTTTTAGTTAGCTTGGTAATTAGAACAAGCTTGATTTAGAAAAGCTTACAATGCTGAGCATAATATTTGGGTGAATGGCCTTATTGATTGATCCTGTGTTGCTCAGAATGTGTTTCTGACTTGGTAAGTGTGTCTTAGAAATTGTAATATATTTTGATGTAATGGAATTCAGAAGAGAGCAAATGGAGGCAGCTATTAATAGAGTGTCTTTTCCGTCTGTTTTGTAGTATTGTATATACACATTAAAAATTTACACACCCCAATGGCTCAATGGTTTTTGGACTTTGGCTTGGAGAGCCGAAGTCATCTATGAAAGCTGAGAAGTGAGGAACTGACTTTTATATGTCTGTGTATATTGAAACTTAAAATTAACAGAACATTTTAATTAAGGTCTGTCATTTTTTTACCTGCTCTACAGTTCTATATGATTGGATTTTTAAAAATACTCACTCTTTTAAAGGAAGCTGTTTCTATGAGATTACATGTGCAACTATTGCAGTACATAAGGAATTCCCTGGAAGTCCTGCATGTTTTCTTGAATGAAAGGAATTGGAACTTATTCCTTGGTGTTTGACCCAGTGCTCATATGCACATGCTTTAAAAAACTTACGGAAACATAGCAAATACTGTTAAATTGTAGGCAGGCATCTTAAGCTATGCAGGAATAGCATAGCCTTCCTTTGCAACAGGTGCAGGAGCTTCCTTTTAGCGATTTCTTAGGTTATTGGTATTCGGCTTCAGAGTTTCACACCCTTCAAAATGTTCAGAAAAAACTAGCTCTTGTTATACCCAACTGATTTTAATATGCTTCTACATGGTGTATGTATCACTGTGTAATAACAGTCTGCTATCACCTGTTTGGAAGTACTTGGTACTTCTGGAAAAGAGATTGCATCCATCCATGACACTGTGAGTTACTTCTGTGAACTCTGAAAGTCCTAAATTGGGTACATTCCCAAAATGAATGGCTCTCCCTTAAAATCAACCAAATACTTTGTAGAGCTCTCAGGAGCCACTCTATAGTCTTAAATTCTTCATATCTGTCCTGCATAGATAGAGTACTAAAAGGCAGGAGGTTTTAATGTTTTGCTTTCATCTCTCAGCTTCTTAACCTATATTCAAAGGTTACAAACTCTGTTTCTGGAGACTGGGTGCTGGATGAGTTTTGCCACTGCAGTGATACTGGAAAGATGGCATCTTTATTTGTGGATGTAGTTGATTCTCCTTACTTAAACAAATTTGTCTTCTCCTGTATGATGAAAAATGGAGAGCTATTTTTCTGCTGCTTAGAATCCCTGACCATCCTGAAGCTAAAGACCAAGTGAGACTTTTTATGTTTCTGCAAGCACTTGCATTATACTGTATCACTGTGATGGCAATATTTATATGTGGCTTTGAATGTAAAGTGGTGGGATGCTTCAGCTGTAGCAAGAGTTTTTATTTTTAATGTCTTTTCCCTGATCTTGAAAGAACCATCCCCATTACCTGCTTACAGTGTGGGCCTTGTATCCCGAACCTCTCTGTTGCAAAGTTGACTGGATTTGCTTCAGTGTTCTTGGTGCAAATTCAAGCTGCTATAGCAAACTGCTTTGAAACAGGTGGTTCATGATCTACTGTTATTAGGGATGTAGTTTTCCTGTGTCCCAGCAAGTCTTTGTATGAACGACACCCTGACACTGGTTCTCTTGGGTAAACCGAGCTGCTTTTCCTGACCACAAATCTGGTGTCTGTTTGCTGTTGCATCGAAGTAGACAAGCTTGCTCCTCTTGGTGAACCTTCTTTCAAGCCCAGTTTATCTGTATCTAAAAACTTCCTTAGCATTTTCTTGGCCTGTCAACCAAGATTTCAGTTTAGAGGGGCTGCTGATTTGAATTATTTGAAAGCTTAAAAAAAAAATTAAAAATGCTTTCCTCCTAACCATTTTACAGTTCTTTTTTATTATTTAGAGTGTAGCTTACTGTAGTTTCTAGCTTTATGCTTTTTTTAAAATTACAGTATGATCCTTTTTTTCCTGGTTTTCTAGGTAATGTGGTGTTATTTTGCAAGTGAATCTTTTTAGTGTGTCCTACTTTGCCTGATAGTTAAAATTAGCATTTTCCTTGCATAGCAAGGCTGGATACATTTCCTGTAAGTCAGACATATCTGGCCTTTGGAATTAATTAAGCTTTTGCTTCACCTACTGATGTTGTAACTGAGGATCTTAGATGAGAAATCAGGCAAGTGTTGTCCTGTTGGCTGTTCCTCAGGATGGTTGTAACGGTTTTTTATGCTTATTTTGGGTAAGTAACACCCTAGCCAAGGTTTCAGACACTATTTGGAATCCTCTTCTGAGGATACTGAAGGTAGTGTGTCCTTTAAGGGCTTATAAGTGAAAGTGTTTGTACTTCTGATAGTGTGAAGAATGTAGTTAAATAGTGTATTTGTTTCCAGACTGTCTCATCCTGTATTGAGCAGAAATGCACAATGGCAACATGCCTCAGGAAGTCAGTAGTTCTTTTACCACTCCAAATATAGGCACTTTTTCAGTTATCTTATGTTCCCGTTTCATTGTGTATCTTACATACTGCTTTTGTTTGCATGACCACTGTATCAGACTGTGCTGTGCCTCTGCCTCTGGAGTCTGTGTTCTTGGGTTGCTCTCTGGATCTTGGGAAGAATACATCCCAATATCTTCTGCAAAAGTTCACTTCATCTTTTTGTCTTGTACAGTGTGTATACCAGCCTGCTCTATCACTATTGGGACTGTTGGTTCATTCAGCCTTTCCACAGCTGTGAAAATTTGTTCATGGTCAAAAGCTTACTTCTCAAATCATGCTGTGATTGCAGAAGATCACATCTGCTTTTATTGTTTTACCAGGATACTGTTGAGCACAGTTGGTATCTTGCTAAATTATCAGATATCTTAGCTAAGGCAATATGGACTCTGTAAATTAACTGGACATGTGAAGGTTTAGGTTAAAACTTAATTGTAGGGTCAATACTGATCTCACCTGAGCTTTTTAGTAAATGAGATGATTGGGACACTTGTGTGTCAGAACTGAGAATTGTGGCTGAGATCTACTGAATTCCTTTTCCCATGCTATGGGTAGGTGATGACTGACTGCTGCACAACTATTGAAAACATGGTGGTGTAATATTTAGTTTCCTGCTAAGGTGCATTTGAAAGACCAGTTCCCAAGACAAAACATCAGGTTCACTTTTCAAAATATCATCAGGAATGTTGGACATGCTGGCAGGTAATAGCTCTTTCAGGTCCTCTAGCTGTGACTGCAAAAACTGGCTTATACCCTCCTTTCACTCCCCGTGGCTCTCAAGTACCTCCTGGTCCTCAAGCTGAAAGCTCCATTAAGGAGTTTGAGATTTTCTCTTGGGCAGCAGTAGCCCAGACAGACACTCCTAGGTACCCTGGATAAGGACATAGCCTATTTGCTTCTTTCTCTATTACTCTACATCTCAGTGTCTTTTTTGCAGATAAAATAGGAATGTGCTCTACTCTCTCTTCTAGCCCATCTGTTTGAGAACATCTTAATCCTTAAGATCAAGGAAATTACCTTTTCCATTTTTTCATGCAGAGCAGAGCACACCTGCTCTTCCCTGCACCTTGTGGTCTGACTACTAGACCAAGTTTACACAGAAGTGACTAAATGCTCCTTGCATTGTCATTTGACATAAACTGGTTTTTCAGGTGTATCTCGTAGTCTTTTCTCTGAGGTAGGGGATCATCCCACCTATTGCAGGTTCTGGGACAGAGCACAGGGTATGCAAAAGTTATAGGACACCTGAAAGCTGTTGTGAAATGGGGAAGGGAGGGTTTGGTCAGCTGGTGGTATCTGCCTGGGGAAAGACAGCCTTGCATGTTTGTGTGAGCAACTGCACAAAGACCTTGTCCTTTGGCCATACCAGTGGGCAGCCTTCTGCTTTTCACATGTTTTTATATGTTGTATTGTGCACCCTCTGCTCGCAAAGGGTGCTGCAGCTTTTTATAGGTGTATTGCTTAACTAGCTTAAGTGTAATGGCTCTTTGCTAATTTTCTCTAAAAGCTCAAAGAAGGATCTTATATGAATAGTAGTGTGAACACTTTTTGTTTTCTGTTTATAGTAATATGTATATAATTTATAGTGTTATTTCTATTTAAAGGATTCAGATTCGTCTTTACCTTGTCCTCTTAATATCTCTGTAGTGATTTGAGGAAGCTTTGAAGATGGATTGGTAACAATCCTAATGAAGAGTGTTTAGTATAAAAAGGACAGTACCAATTCAGCAAGTTTGTGAGAATGGTGTTTGGGTCCTTTAAACAACTTGCATTTCACAAAGCCTCTGAGTGGCAGTGAAGACAGCTGCAGATCCCACAAAACAGTTAAAAATGACACATGTGTAAAGTGTGTAACTTGGGCTTTGCCCATCCCGTCCATTTGCACGTATGAGATGAGCCTCTAATGTTGCCCTTAATTCTGTGTCCTGTAAAAACCCAAATGTGTGTGCTAAACATTAGAACAGCTGTGTTCAGAAATAGACCATTTCTATGCCCCCCCTCCAGTGCTGAACTTGATTTTCTTCTGACGCGATCACAGGACTGCTGCTGCAGTAGGGGCTTAATGCTATTTACGTCGTCATTTGACATAGCAACATCTCTCAGGGGATTTTTAAACAATGCAGCTGTTCAGGGGAGATGAAGAGGTTGAGGATGGGAAAAGGAGCAGAAATAATTTCATCTGCCATTAGCGATATTGGCGGGGGGAGGGGAGGCAGCCAGCTAACCAGTGAGTTCAGTAGATTCATGATTCTGCATGAATGGATGGCAGGATCATGGGAATCACGGCTTTCCCTTGAATGGGAAGGAGCATCATGGGAATCTGGCTGCTTCTAATCTTTTTTGTGAATGATTCTTTTCCTTTAACATGGCACTGGTTTTTATGAATGGCTCTAGGGGCAAAGTGCTGCAAAATCCTTCTTGAGCTGTATACAGGTTCCTTAAGGAATGCTAGGGTGGGAGTCGGGTGCAGCAGAACAGAGATGCTGCGATGTTAAGCTACTATCCTGCTCTTTTGAAGTCTGAGAGGACATTGTGCTGCTTTTAATTCAATATAATTTAGCTTCATGAAAGCAGAGTTGCTTTTTATATGAGTTATTTTTACTACTTGCCTCCTTCTCTTTCAAAATGTAGTTGCCTACATATATTTTTCCTGTTCTAGTAAGGCTGGAGATGACAGCACATCAGAAGGGCTTTGGAATGATCAAATTTGAAGTTCTGCTCTTCTTGTTCACCCACACGTTCCCTTTTTGTTACACGTTCAAAAAACTAAACATTCAAAAATTTTTATGGGGCCAGAAGTAAGAGTGGAAATGGAGGGCAATAAAGAATTGTTTTGCTTGGTCTGAAGCAACTCATTTGCCATTTGGCTTAAGTTGAAAAAAGGTGTTCTTGTCAAGCTGTATGTGAACACTGTTGTGTAAATGTGCTTCCAGATTTCTCTCTTTTTGCTGTTCTGTGCAAAGGTGTATAATTTGCTGTCTTGCCACCTTTCTTGTCCCTTACAAACAAAGTGCTGAATCATTTGTGAATTTATGTTCTCACCAAAAGTAGCTTAATGTCATAAACTTCTGTGCAGGTAACATTAAAATTTCAGGATTCCTGTTGCAGAAGTGAAAATCTTCACGTGTAATGCTAGCTACTTAAAATGTTTTGTAAAACCTAATAACTGATACAGTCTTAATATCTGAATGGTAAACTATTTTGAACTTAAACTTGTCAAAACTGTTTTTTTCTAGAGGAGAAGTACAAAGTAGAAACAAAAGTCATTGTGGCAGACTTTGGAGCGAGAGAAGATATTTACAATGGAATCAAAGCAGGATTGGAAGGCCTGGAGATTGGTGTTTTAGGTTTGTATCTGATCTTCCTAAATCTTTCATTGTGGTGTTCTCTCTTGATATGCCTACTAACTTCTTCCCATATTGAAGTTTACTGAAGCTAATTCACAAAAGCTATTATTTGCCTGACTAAGGCTATGTTGCTGCATGCTTGAGATGTTTTCTAGCTTGCCGTTGATACACTACGGTGATGAGACAGTGCTTGCATGTGTGCCTATTTTCTAGGAATTTGTGATGTTTATTTAATGTGTTCAGTGTGTTATTCTGTGGTTGTTAGAGGCCTTTGACTGCAGCTTGTGACTGCACACACCGTGACGTGAACACTTGGGGTTGTTGAGCTTGGAGAAGGTCTCACTCTGGGGATACCTTGTTGTGGCCCTTCAGTACTTAAAGGAGGCTTGTAAGAAAGGTGGGGACACTTTTTAACAGGGCCTGTGTAATGGGACTATTATAAGGGAACAATGGCTTTAAGCTAAAAAAGTGTAGGTTTAGATTAGGTATAAAGAAGAAAAGGTATTGAAATATTGGAGCAGGTTCCTCAGAGCGCTGGAGGATGCCCCATCTCTGGGAATGTTCAGGGCCAGGTTAAATGGGGCTCTGAACAACCTGACCTGGCTGAGGATGTCACAGGGGTTGGACTGAATGACCTTTAAATATCCCTTTCAGCCCAAACTATTCAATGATTCTGTGACCTAATGCCATCTTAGATCCTAAGCAAGCTTCACATACTTGGCTTAGGAGATACTCAGTTTAGGAGTTGAGCCCTGTGGCAGAGCCATGAACTTTTAATTACAGAGCTGTTGAAATTCAATCATTACAATAGAACATCAAGTAACTGTCTCCTGCTTCCAAAGTCTTAACCCTTTTCTGGCCATGTTGGTAAGCTGTGTTTCTTTTGCTGATGGAGTGCAATATGCCTGAGTATGGTTTGCTACATCATAGGAGTGTAGGTGGTGTGGGAGTCCTTGAAAAGACGAAGTAATCCCTCCAGTTATTTATCTAATGTGGAACTGAGGTGATTTCATATAGATGTTTTATCACAAGCTAAGAAGAGTTTCAACATTACAGCAGTTTACCTATATCTTTTTTGAACAGTGGGGTAAAGGCAATTGCTTATTGGTTTTCTGTTTTTTTTCCCTTGCAAAACACGTATGTCTGTGCATATCCTTGTATTTCAATGGTTAGTCAATATAGGGATGAGAACCTGTGATGGTTAAACACATGAAAAAAAATCATGTGGCTAAGACATCTACTAGTACCTGTCATCTGATAAAGCACTCCTCACTACAAAACTCATTTTACTAACCTGAAGTGCAGTAATAGGAGCTGCAGCTGTGGGGTATTTTAGGTGTATTTCAAAACAAATTTGTTATATACATGATAATATGTGTGAAGTTTGTTGCTAATAGATGAATCTTGGTGTACAATGTTTGAAAATAATACTCAAGAAAAGAGTGTATATAAAAATGCAATTAATAAATAGCATTAAAGATAAACCCCAGAATGCTCCCTACTACATTTAACAGACTTGAGTACATATAACTCATGGCATCCAATATTTAATTGCTATAAAAATTCAAAGCCATTGGAGTAACTTCAACTGCCGAAGATGTGTTTTGTGTAAAGAGTAGTTGTGACACAGCTGTGAATGCCTTGTTTCTTGTTTCTGAAGGAACAAGTTCCAAAGAAACTTTGAAGAGTAAAATTAATGTACATTCTAATCTGTCCTGTCAAAATCCACTCAGGGAGTGTAAGGCTTGCAAGCTGCCTGTCACGTAGCAATTGCTGCAGAATAGTAGATGGTTTAAATGTCTCAAAGCACCAGCAAACCTTTTACTGTGCAAGGCACATAGCCACAATGGAAGGGGTTTTATTATTTCTTAGGCTGTGATTAGGTTTTGGTGATTTACAAAATCATGAAAATCTGACTTTTTATAGCCTTGCACAAACTGGGCACTAAAGCAGTGTGTGTATGTCAAATTCTGTGTAAGCTCATTACAGGAAAACAAAGCATGTTCCTTAAACAGAGCCTGCTTCTTGCTTTTATTTGCTTGAGCACCTTGGCTAAAAACATGGTAAAAATAGCAACTAAATGCTTTAGAGTTGTGTATTCTCTAGCTGAGTTCCTCTGCTTTTTTTTTTTTTTCTTGCAGCCATTGTCAGTGCAGGTTTACAAAAACCTCCCTTCTAACTAATCACTAGCAGTTTTAATAGATCTTGTGCTCAAGATGATCAGATTACGTGATACGTAGGTATTTTCTTTCCCCCAGATACGGCTGTATTAATAGAAACCATTTGCCAATGTAATTTTTCCACACAAATGGTGGCTACTCCAGAAGGATAGTATTTTATTTTTTTATGGTAATTAATCTCATGCTTTAATGCCTTTATATTTTAAATTCTGTAATATTTATTGCAATCCAGAATGTTGCTTTTGTTGAGCTGTGTTTTTTCCTGTTTGTGTGAGGGAAAACATGGATTTAAATGAGAACAGTCATAAGGGTTGACTTCTCAGGTTCCAGCATATTTTTTTTCTTTCAAGTCTAATCTGGAACAGTAGGTATGAGAAGCATTGGTAGCTCAGCACAGTTGCCTGTGATCAATGCTGATTATTTTTTAACCTTATACTTGGAGACATAGGAGTCTCCACACGTACTGCTCAAGAACAAGCTTCTAATTATGGAGTTGCACAGAGTCTAACTAAAGTACTTACAGATTGAAATCCTTGTAAACTTCTTATTTGGAAGCTTCTTCTCACCCACGTAGGAAGGCTAAAAGAGTTTGCATAATGTTTTGCTGTGTGTTCAAAACAGCGTCTGTCAGTGACTTCGAACATGTGCTAGCTACAGCAATATGTTAAACAAGCAGAGGTGGGAAATCTTCCTTTTGCCATTCTTAAATAGCTCTGATTCTTGAAAGGAGTTTGTGCTGGACAGTATCTTTCCCTGCTGCTATCCATTTTTTTCCAGTTAAAATATGGTGGTATGACCCAAACCATGATTTTTTTAATGGTCTGTCACAAACTTGCAGCAGAGATGATTGCAGAAAGTAGAGAGGTGCATATCTGGGACCCAGTTTGCAGTAAGGGGTGTGAATTCCG
Organism: Illadopsis cleaveri; assembly: GCA_013399915.1. Classification (NCBI taxonomy): domain Eukaryota; kingdom Metazoa; phylum Chordata; class Aves; order Passeriformes; family Timaliidae; genus Illadopsis; species Illadopsis cleaveri. The sequence goes on along the minus strand of VXBB01021727.1, from coordinate 264,202 downwards.
TGTGACTGTCTCTGTGGCATGAATCATATAAGCATTCTAAATTTGGAGAGAATTACCAAGGTTAGTGCCATAACCCTGCCACAGTTCATAGCCAAAATCCTTTCCAGAGAGATGGAATGAAAAATAGTTTATTTTTGGATGAAAAGAAGAAAAAAAATTGGTTCACTCTGGCAGTAGCGAGACTGGATCTTCTTCCTTTTAAAAACTTCTCACTCTTTCTAAATATAGCAAATGTCTGCTGGGAATTTGCCAACTTCCCGTTCCCCACAATTCCTCACCTCAGTCTTTAAAGGTTATCTAAAAGTTAAAAATTTGAAACACACAGCATGACTAATGAACTTCCATAAATACACTAAGATCTGGACTAAAAGAGCTTGAGGGAATTCCGAATAAAGTTGGCGCACTTTGCCAGAATCTCTTCCTCCTGTTTCTTGCACATCCTGCATCCCTGTTGGTATTTAAATTATCTTTCAGGCTGGGTCTTAAAACGATAGCTTTTGGCACAGATGGAGGGGCNTGCGGCTTGGCTCCTGTTTCATTGATGTATTTATTTATCGGAAAAAACGTTGTGAAACGGCTTCACCTGCTGTCCTGCCAAGCACCTGCTCTCTGGCTCGACACTCCCCAGACACCCCTGGTGGTGGCAGAGGCAGCGTCGTGCCCTCCCACCCCCGGCTATGGGACGTTGGGTGCGAGGTGCTAAATA
>VXBB01021727.1:138686-263342 GCA_013399915.1 Illadopsis cleaveri | reverse complement strand
TTTCCAGAGAGATGGAATGAAAAATAGTTTATTTTTGGATGAAAAGAAGAAAAAAAATTGGTTCACTCTGGCAGTAGCGTGACTGGATCTTCTTCCTTTTAAAAACTTCTCACTCTTTCTAAATATAGCAAATGTCTGCTGGGAATTTGCCAACTTCCCGTTCCCCACAATTCCTCACCTCAGTCTTTAAAGGTTATCTAAAAGTTAAAAATTTGAAACACACAGCATGACTAATGAACTTCCATAAATACACTAAGATCTGGACTAAAAGAGCTTGAGGGAATTCCGAATAAAGTTGGCGCACTTTGCCAGAATCTCTTCCTCCTGTTTCTTGCACATCCTGCATCCCTGTTGGTATTTAAATTATCTTTCAGGCTGGGTCTTAAAACGATAGCTTTTGGCACAGATGGAGGGGCTATTTTATTTTATTTTTTGAAAAAGGCATCAGTGCCTTTTGACGACGTTTCTTGTCCCCGTGCAGACTCCTGCCTGGAGGTGCACAGTGCTGCTGAGCATACATAGCACTTCGGGATTCTCTGGGGTGTAAGACACTATATAAATGTAAAATGTTGCCACAGCAACCACATGTCACGCGATTCACTTGCGTAAGATGAACAACAGATACTTAGGAAGCGGAGATCCCTTTTGGTTGCTGCTTTTTGTCTCCATATCAATGTGCGCTATGGAGTTCGAGGCTGCAGAGCAGCACTGTTTTCGAACAGAATTAGAAGTTTTCTCCTGTTGGGCCTGGGATTTAGAGAATAGGTATTGGTTTCACGTCCGAGAATAAAACCGTGCCAGTGAAAAGTACTGAAAAATAAATAAATCTGGGAGGTTTAAGTAACTCGATGCAGGTGTGGGGGTGCCGGGGAGGAGGGTTTCCCGCGGNCGAGGTGCTAAATACGGCAGCTTGTAAACAATGGGAAAATTAGCGCTTCCACATTAAAATGGCCTGTCCGTGTGCTCCCGCGTTCCACTGCGTGTGCGCGGGGATATTTATAGTTAAGGAAACTTGGCCAAAGCAGTTAGAATGTCTTAAATGCAACATTTTAAACATTTCATTGCTTGAAAATTGTCACTGAACAGGGGGCATCCAAGTGATCTGATTCATCCTTTTTTTTCCAGTCAACAATGTGGGAATGTCCTATGCTTATCCTGAATATTTTATTGATATTCCAGAGCTGGAGAAGGTAAGTGCTTTTATGGTACCTTCTGGTGTGGGTAGCAAATATTACAGAAGCATTTAGGTTTGGTTAAGGAACCCACATAATGTGGTTTTCTGATTAGAGTTAAGTGTTCAAAAGCTTGAAGATTTCCATAAGCAGCATAACACAATGGTGATGATGGCAGTCTCACTTTTTGGTAGCGTTCTTTACTTACTTTTCTTTGCTTCTTCTCCTCCTGTCCCTGGTCTCATCTGGCTGTTGTTTATGAGCTGCTTTAGCCTGTGCTGGGGGACTTCTTATGTGACTGAAGGGGAGGAAGCAATTTCATAGATGTAAGCTGCATAGTCCACAACACTTACAAAGCTTAAATATGACTATTTTAGGCAGTTCATAACATAGGGACAATCTTGGTTGCACTGGATACATTGAAAACTCTGATTATGAACAATTTTACTGGTGCATGATTTTCCTTCTGAAACCCCTGTAGCTCACTGAGTCCACTATGGTTTTGTATTTTCTGCTTAAGTGTTGTTAAATTCATCTGATGTTTGGTTCACCTTCAAATAAGCTTCTAAAAATTTAATAAAAAAAAAAAAAAAAATCCCAGTTTTTAACCTGCTGAATAAACTTAAAGTCACTGAAATGGTGAAGAGTAAAATGCAGTAATTAATTTTAAAACATGTGTAAAATGTAACAATTTATTGAAGTTTGTAAGTATTGCAAATAGTGTTAGAAAATAGAGTTTCACTGTGATGCACCTATGTTGTTCTGTATTAATGCAAGTCCCTAATCAAAGACGAGACCTGACCAAGAGCAATTCACAGACTTTGCTTCAAAAGCCTGTCACTGTTCCTGATACGTAAGCAGGTAGGCAAGGAGAAAAGGCAGATCATTTATCCCAGCACTTAAACCCAGAGGATGTATAAATACTGTTCAAATAAATTAAATTAAGTAAACCCCAAAACTTTGTGTTCTTGCAGACGATCGACAAAATGGTTAACATTAACATCATGTCTGTTTGTGAGGTAAGTTACCAACACTTCTTGATAATTCAAAACAAGTAACAAGATTCAGTTGTCTGAGGGAATTACTTTGACCTGTTAGACTACAGGTTCACTTTTTGTCTTGGAGAAACCCCAGGGGTTGTGATTGTCATATTGGACTCTTCTGATTTTTATGTGAAATGTAATTTCTTGCAAAGATGCCTATTGGCTATTTGAAAGGAGCAAGGTAAGTACATAAAACAGCACTTAATGCTTCTTCACAATTGTTCTTCTAGTCTTTCTTGTAAATGCTTCATTTTTCCCCCCCCGCATCTGTGTTTCTTGGGGTGGGCAGCCCTTATCTCTGCATGCCTAAGGTTTTTGTACACTGTCGTGAGAAGGCACTTAAGTATTTTTTGCAAAATATATGAGCAAGAAGGAAAATCAAACTCACAGAAGCATGCATTAACTTTACTTCTGAAGTTACCTTCACCTTTTGATATTTAAACTGAAGGTTTTATTGAGAAGAAATCAGCATGACTTCAGGCTAAAACATATGGCTGTTCTCTTGTTGATTAACATGAGGTCCATTCAAAAATGGTTTTCATCCTGGTATATCAAAGCTTAAAAAGGACAGAGGGAATAGCTGCTTACACACAGGGACGCTGTTAATGTATTACCAGTGTGTGCTGATGAAACTCCTTGTGACTATTCACTGCTAAACCTTCTTATGCATAACAGTGTGTCTCTGTTAGCTGAGGGTTAACCTTCTGCCTCAAAGCTAAAATATTAGAAGTTTCAAAGATGGCTCGAAAGATTTGACTTCTTTGTAGCTCTTCTGATTAGGTCAAGTACTAAATTAATCCTGTATAGTTCTTTTGGGGAGCCTAAACTCTGGTTTCCATGTGAGGAGGCACAGCGCCTCTTAAAACAATGCTTTAATAAGATTCTCATACTTTATTAAAACATAGACAAACAGTAAAAATGCAGCCACTGCATGACTGAATGGGAGTTAGTAATGTTAGCTTACTGCTGTAAGCTCCTACTTTTGTTTGTGTTTTATTTGACATCTCAGAACTACTTGTTGGAAAGTTAGAAATGCAAAAATGGTGAGACTTCAGAAGCCTTTCACCTGCAGAATGACTGTGAGCCTGACAAGTACAGATTTTCTAGTTCACCGAGAAGGACAACCCATGGTGTCTTCTTGTCCCCCTGCAAGATTTGGTCAGAGAAGTCAGTTATTAATGAGTTTTCTCTTAAGGAAAATTTCTCTTAAGGAAATCATTTAAGTTAACAGAGCTGCATCAGGTGCACATACGAAGAAGTGTCATGCACAGACCTCCTCTGCTGAGGTGTGAGGTCTGTGCTGTGCCAGCAGAGGGAGTGCACTATTCAGTGATAAAAGAATTTGGGGTGTCAGTCTTCTTGAGAGCATTTTGTTAGAGTAGAAAAGTTACAGATGAAGTACTTCAATATGCATTTCTGAAGATGACAGGGTAGGGTAATAGTTTAACTCAGCATACACCTGAAGTTCCAGAGATGCAGCTAGACTGTGTTGTTTTCCTAAGTAAACGAATGCTTCCGTTGTAGTGTCAGTGTTCATCAACAATTTAACAAAATTGTCATACAGCTTCTTGTAAAATTTGCATTCTCTCAACCTCTTCACATTCTAAAATGGCTATTTTTGCACATATAGAAACTTACTGAAGATCTGCTTGCTGTGTGCTAATAGTGTTTTGGCTTCTGTTTGAAAACTTTTTTCTTGACTGTGAACAACTTCTGCTACTGCATTTAATCAGAGTTTGAGCATAAGATTCCAAGCTTGAAAATGTTTTCTCCTGCATGAGCGTGTTTTGTAATTAAACAGTAGGCATGCCAGATGCTTAGTGTTTTGAGAAGAGCACATTAGAGATGTGTGCCGTCTGTAAGACACTTTTTCAGGAGAGCCCACAGAACTGGAGAATCATGGTATTAAAAAAAAAAGTTTAGGAAAAGTCTGTATCTTTTCGCTTAGACTTTTAGGATGTAATCCTGTGAATATTTAGTTCTGTTTTTGGAATTGATACCATCTCTTATGTGTGTGTGTATATATATACCTATGTATATGTCTGTTTTTTAAAAACAATAGTGAGAATATTCTCTCTCCTTGTCTGACTAAAAACATCAAGTTTGTGATGGCAGAGAGCACAAAGTTATTAGGCAAGAAGCTGAAGGTCTGCTGAAATGGAAAAGTATTGGAGAGACAGAGCTACTACCCATTCAGGCTCTGCCCACACTATCTCCAGATCCTCGTCAGAGGTGTCATGTAACCTATACTGGTATGTTCTAGAGCACTGGCATCCACTTCTTTGCCTTTTGGACCAATCTTTCTCAGAGCCTAAAAGGTGATGATATCCCCTGTCCTCTCAGTAACCTGCACCATGTGCCATCAGCAGCACATTTTGGACAGCACAACTCTTCTGGTGTGTGTGTCAAGTAACTCTAGTTCTGGCTGGAACACCCCTTGAACCTGAAGTGGGAAAGTCAGGATAATTAGCACAGATTGATTCTGCAGAAATGTTGAAATCTGTTTTGTTGCTGTAACATAGGCAGTTTTGAAGCATAATGCTTATCCCTTAACTTTTTGATCCATCATTTTCTTCACTGGATTTCCTAGGGGACATGCAGTGTGTAAGAAGGGATACACTGAGAGAGAAGACAACACCTTCACCTCACAGGACAAGTTTTTAGCCTAGTTGGTTCAGCTGCTTGGTATTATTCCCAGCTACAAAGTATCCAATACTATGGAATTTTGGCAGGTGTTTTGAGAACTTGTTTCCTGCCAGCCCTTTTAAACCCCGTGTCTTTCCCAAATCCTATTCTATGCTCCCATGCCTGCCCCCATCATGTCCTTAGACCACTGTTGGATTAGATCACCCAGGAACCACGCAGTCATGCAATTTTGGGGTTCACTCAGTCTGGCAGGAGTGTTGATTATTGTGATGTCCCTTTAAGGCACCCTGTACATCACTGAAGGTAAGCCACATAAAATTGCTTAAAACATGTTGGAAATCTCATGTCTTTTAAAATACTGGTTAAAAAAATTTGGCTGTCCCCCAGCCAAAGTAGATGCTTTTTAAGCAGTCTGGGCAATATCACATTTTTATGGTGATGTGCAGTGCAGGAGTCACTCTGGTTCGTATAATATGCAAAAAAATAGGTGTTATGGGTCTTGATGCCATATATAGAATGTAGATTTTTCATTTGTAATATTTTCTCAGGAGAGCTTGAGACTTAGTGTAGTCATATACAAGGATTGAATTGACAAATTAATGAGGAAGAAGATGAGGTAGTATATGTAGTTTCATAGTTCTTGTCATAATCTCGTCTCAAGCTTCTGGAGGGATTTAAATAGCAGAACTTAATGATTGTTGGTAGCAGTTCAGGTAATGTGGATTTGTGTTACAACTTTTGGATATCTTGTTGCATTTTGAGACACAAATATTAGTGGCATTGAGTGAAATATCAGGTCAAAATCCCTGGGTTTTTTCATTTATCAGCAAGTGTTGAGAAATCAAAATTAGAGCTGTTCTGTATAGTTCTAATCTTAGTTCCTTTGTGTTAACTTCATCTTCTTGAATTGATTCATTTTTGTATTTTACAGCCTTTAGTTTCGCTTCAGAAAACAAACTTTATTTGGCTATTGGCTTAATGTCCTGAAAGCCAAGAGTGCTAGAAGTGCTGTCCAGTGAAAACGTGGGTAGGTAATGAGCACAGAGAATAGCTTCAAATGCTTCAGGGAGCCCTTGTTTCTGCTTTGGAAGCTGCAAGAGTTACTTGGTATGGAAGGAACTACAAGTTCGTGATTTCTTTTGCAGCATCACAATATGCTAATTGCATTGGGAGTGGGGCATAAAGTTATGTTCTCTTGAAAAATGAGAAGGACTAAATAGTTGAGGGAGTACTGGCTTAGCGGTTGGTTAAGCAAGGAGCTGAATTGGTTTGCAGGCTATTATATTGTGGGGGGATGCAAATTTTAGACCTCCAGGCCAGGCTTGGAAATTGGCATTAACAGATGAAGCAGGAGAGTAAATTATGTACATGTACACCCCTTGTGTCTGTGGTAGTCTTCATGTTGATGACTTTACTCATGTTTTATACTGAGTGTCAATACAAAAGGCTAATAGGCCTTACATCATCAAGGATTTTTGTTGTCATATTTGAGATGCTTTTAATTTTCTCAAGACTTCAAAGTACAAAAATACTTCCTGTTGAACTGAGAGATCTCATGTAAGCTGCCCCTGTAATGAAGGAATACTGAGAGGTGAATTCCACCAGATTGTGAATCCCAGGCGGAACATGGGAATAACTACTACAAAGTCTGAAACTGTTGAGTTTAGGAAATAAAGAAAAACAGAACCCACAATGGATAAAGACTTAAAAGGAGGAGCAGAAGTTGGTGTATTTGAGAAAGAGAGGAAATATTGTTATGCAGACCTGTGTGTAGAAAGGAGAAAAGCCTGGGGAGCAGCAATCCTGAAAAGAAGTAGGAAATGACATCTCTCTCCAATGTGTGTTCAGTTGGGCTAGTGCAGCTAATACCACATCTGTAAAGGTACCTTACCAGAATTCAGGTGGTAGTTGCTTGTCCCCTGCAAGAACCATATGTGAATTTTTATATTTGCTGTGGAAAGACTCACAGTAAGTGGAACATAATTCTGAGGACAGTGGCAACATTTACTTGTAAGAAGAGATCACTCTCTTCTATGTGTGTGTATTCCAGTCTAGTCAAGAGATTTTTTTACATTTATATTCAAAGTCATAATCAAAGAGAGGGTTGGTGATTTGGCTAAGTACTTAATACAAGTTTAAAACAGAGAGGGACAGTTGCCAGTTCTTGGAAAAGGAGTAAACATCCTGTGAAGGTGGCCATGAATATCATTCAGATGGTCCAGAGGGAGAAATTCAATGCTGTGGTTTCCCACCTTGCTGACTTTGAACCTGAAAGTGTGATACACAGAAAGCTGGATCAAGGGAAGTGTAGATGTGATAAATATTTTTAAGCAATAATCAGAGAAGCACTGGGGATTTTTGTTCAAAGTATAAGTAACTTGGGGAAATTCAGGAAATCCTAGAGTTCTGTGGCTCTCTATAAATTTGGGGTTGACACAAACATGTGTTTTGCCTCTTGAAAAGAGCAAGTTCAGCCTTATTATTTGAGCAGCCTTTGTCCTGTGTAAAGGGAAAGCAGAGAAATACAGTTGAAAGCTTTAATTTTTTAACTTGAGTCCAAAAGTTTGTGGCTCTAAATAGGGAAAACTTTCTGTTTAAAACTGTTGCTCAGAGAAAAGTCACTGAAAATGAATGGGGCATGTTACTTTCATAGTTTCCTTTTTATGTCTGGTGCCCCTGACATGGCCACATGGGTTACTGTGTGAGCCGAGCTGATGTCAGGTTTACTTGCTAGTTTTTACAAATAGAAATAATTCTTGTTTGGCTTGGGGTGCAAGCTGCATTAAGAAGTTACTGCTTCAAGAGAGACACATTAAAAAAGCTTTGTAGATGCTGAGAATAGGCCTCACAATCAATTAAACCAACAGTGAGTGAGAACAGTTCCTTAGTTTTTCAGTGTACTGTCTGCGGGCGAGGGTGCCAGTTAACTTTGTTAAATAGCTACTGCATTTGTGAACTTGTGTGAATCCTCTGTCCAGACACTCCTGAGTTGTCTCATGGTAGTAGCAATGATGTTTTTGTACATGAGTGGGTGCACCACAGGGAATTCCTGATCTTTAAAAAGTTATGTTGCTCCGAGTTGTTAAAATTTCACCCCAGGTTTGAGAATGAGGGAAGCTTCTTAGCTGCATAACACTGTAGCAAACTTGTCCAAATTCTCAAGCCTTACCCTTTGTTGCATTTGTATACCCCTAAGTTAGAGAAAGGGTATCATTTTATCTTTTCAAAGTGGAAAGAATGACTTGCAGTTGTAATATCGTAGAATGATTTGTCTCTAAATATAAAACTGTGGTATTAGATTTCTGGCGTTGTATAACAGTTGTGGGGTCCATAAGGTCTAAAGGATGATGTTGAATAGTTACCTCACCTTTTTCTGCTGTATTTTAGTATTCTGAGTAACATCACTCAAAAGATACTCAAAATTTTGCATATTATTATTCTTTCCAAAGGCTCTACTTCTGAGCTATTGCTTGGACCAGATTGAAAAAATACTACAGCGCCATGATAACTAAGAATGGGAGGTTTTCTTCTGAAGAAAGATCACTGGAAATCCATGGTTATAACTTCCAACTATATTTGTTAGTCCTCTAATAGCAGCTTTTAATTGTAGTGCCTGCTTTAGAACGTAAATTAAGCCATAAGTCTGTGCATTCTTGCATTTGCAAGTAGGAATCTGTGCTCTGTTAGGGTAAAAGTGGTGTTACTTTTTCCACAGCTAGAAGGTAGGGGACAGATTTGGTGAGGAAGTGTGGACAATGCAACCAGTGCTTTCCAGGAATGTAATAAATGCAGTTGCAGATAAAAGGATGTCAAGAAATTATAGCTGCCTATAAAAGATTATTGAACTGGTCTATAATCAATCTCTGCCTTAAGTTAGTCATTTGTCCTGGGCATCCTGGAGCTTGAGATCTGGATGGTTAAGTATAAAAGAAGTTGACTTTAAAACAAAGCAACCCTCCAAACCAAAGGAACTATACCCCAGACTCTATGGTAGCAGTATGTGTGTATGTGAAATAATTGGAAAACACAAAAAAATAGAGGGCAACAACCACTCTTCATGGTTGTGTGCTAAACAGAACTTTTAGCCAGACTCTGTAAAATATCAAAGATTAACAACTTCGGATGTTGAGTAGTCTGTCCTGAACAAATTTGTCAGATGCCCATGCTCATTCTGCTCTAATGGAAATTTTCAGAAGGAAAAAATGCTTTGTTTTGGATGAGCTTTCATGTAGCGTAACTACTTGTCTGGAATTACTTGAGTTTTCAGAGTCCTGGGAACATTCATATTTTCAACTGTAGCATTCATATTTCTGTGGAAAGTAGTATTCCTTCAGAAAAAAGGTCATGTGAAGGAGGCCTAACCATGTTCAGTAATCACCAACTGAAGGCACTCTTTTTCAGATAGCTCCCAACCTCTCCTTTAGGCTTCCTGACACTTCTACCTGTGTGAAATTGCCTTCAAAGAAACAAACATTACTGTAAAGTTCTCTGACATCCTACATGCAAATTGCTATAGATTGACTTGCAAGGCTTTGCCATTTATGAAATACACACTATTACAGAGCCGACTGTATCAAAACAAGACCTAACTAAAATTTGGATTTTTTATCTGGGAGATATTTATTCAGTTCTAGATGTTTCGGGTTTGAACTGCCATTTTTCATAATGGCATGTTCGATATTACAGCTGTTGAAGAGAAGTGTTAACCAGTTTGGCTGTTTTGGATAAAGATCATACAATGCAAGCAGGAGTGGACACCACTGACACTATTATTAGTGACGATAGAACTACATTTCTGCTATTAATTGTTTTATTTGAATTAATGCTGAAAATATTTTACATGTGTGTGCAGTGTATAAAATTGCCATACCTGAGTATGGCTGCAGAACACCCTGCCAGCATTTTTCCAGTCATGCACTTTGAGTGTGCAGTTGGCTGGGTCAGGTGAGTCTGACTCAGAGCACTGCCTTCTGTTATCTTGCTCTTTAAAAATAACGCTATTTTTATGTCAAGATACTGAATAGTCATAAATATATTTTTTTCACACATCACAAGGTATAAAAATACTGATAGAAATTTTTGCTTTATTTCTCACAGAATTTTGAAATTCCCTCAAAATAAGAATTTTAGTAAAACAAAAGGAAGTGATGTTGAATATGAGGTCCAGTTTTGCTATCAGTATTTTTCTGTGGAAGGGGAAAAAAATTGATTGCCTGTCCAGCTGAACTTCAGAAACAAACCATTTAACACAGTTGGTAGTGAGAGACTTCTCGATTTCTCTCCAAATTGTGTACCTATTGCTGTATTTAAGCTGTCAATGGCTTCGTAGTTTTTTATTTTATGTTAGTCCACCAATTATTGTAGCATATTTTAGTAGCCAGCAGGTTCATGATAAACTGTTAGAGCTGCTTGGTGGGTTGCAGTTTGGATTTATGACAAAGTTTTAAACATGGGGTCTCCTCTACACTACAGTGGGAAATTGTGTACTGGTTTTTCAGATCATTTATGGGTTGCCCGAGGGAAGGTAATTCCAGTCCATGTCCATGTGCCAATCTGTGGAGATGATATGCAGCATTACACTGCCCTGAGAGGCAAGAAACAGTATGCTGCTTTTTGCCAAGGGATCTGTGGAAGAGATCATAAAACTTGGATCAGATAAAAGCTCTTCCAGTCTTGAACTAGTCTTAAAATCAGCCCAAATCATTCTTTATCCTTTACAATTAAAATAAATAGTTGTTTCTACACCTCTTTTGAAGCATTACTGTATGAAAAAGCTCATGTATGCTTAAACTTAATACTAGAGGGTTTTTTGAAGCTGCATCAGATCTGTTTAGCTTGTTGATGCTTATCAGCTCTGAATACTTAGTTTGACTTCTGGGGCAGTGCTGACAGCTAAGTGTGTCAACAGCTGACTTCATGAAAGGAAGGCCTGTTCAACTCCTGCCTGTACAGTCCCTTATCAAAACTGTCATGCAGTGTGGCTGATGGCAGAATCTATTCTAAGGGAGAAATGCCAATAAAATGCAAAACATAGCCCTTCTCTAGCATTTTCTTTGTGTGTCAGCTGCAATCAACTGAGATTGTTTGCTTTTGTGGGTTTTTTTCTCCTTTATTCCTGAAAGGGTATGTTTTATAATTAAAAAATAAAAACAAACAAACAATAAAACCTCAAACCCAGATTGAGTCATATGTAAGGGCTAATGCAGTGGTGATAATAATATGAGTAGGTTTGTACAATAAAATTTGTTTCTTTGCAATGAAAGTGCTTACAGGTGTTTTGTGAACCTGTATATGCTGATTTCTTTTGTGTGTGTTTTTTTTCCCCATACTATTCAAATATTCAGTGTTTTATTTTAAGCTGTCAAGGTAATTTGGGATCAGTGGGAGTACCATTACATTTTGGTGTGTTCTGGTTTTAGTATTTTATTACCCACCTCCCATGTTCTCAAAAACTTTGTTGGAACACCTTTTAGATGTCAAAAGTGGTAGCAGTTTATATTTCTTGTGTGATCTGTCTTTGGTGTCAGTGATAGTTATTCATAGGGTTAGTTGGGGCAGGGCAGAATTTGGCGCAAGCAGAATTTTGATACTATTTCAGGAAGGCAGAAGTTTTGGATTTAAATTGTATTTTAGGATGGTAGTAATTAGTAGTGGGAAAATGACTTATTTTACACTAATTAAAATTTTGTCCAAGTTTGGATCCATGCTTAATTTGTCTCCCTTGTCAGAGGTGCTTTTCTCTGCAACTGGGAATCTTGTTTTAGGATTACTGCTCTGAAGAATCCTTCAGTCAGCTTGTAGATGGATTGTTCAGAGTCATAATAAAGGCAGGAGTTTCCAGGGCAGTGAGGAGGTTTGCCAGGTGACTTTTCTCTTGGGGGTGTAGTTTTTTCAGTGAGGCTTCCTGACAGTAATCAGCAAAAAATATTTTGGGAGTCTTAAGTATTTTCTGTAGGTAATAATGTAGGAAACACGTTCACTAGTTCTGTCAGTGCTCTTGCTGCTCCATAATTTTTTCTTGTCTTAAACTCAGCAGTTCAGTAAGCCTACCTAAAATGTATTGAATAATATTTTGAATCTTGGCATAGGTAGTAAATTTAGTCAGTCTTGAGGAAGACAGGTGTTTTTTGCAGGGAGAGAAAGATGGTACATGTAGTACTCTGGTGTTTAAATGTTCTTTAGAGGCCATGGATGCTGCAGAGTGGTGAAGACATTTGTTTTGTTTACTCTTGTGCTACTAGCTGGATGGGGTCACCAGATTCAGTGCACACACTACTTGACAGAGCCAAGTTATCCAGGTAGAATAAAATAAACTGCCTACGCAAAGTATGGTCTCTGCTTCCCCGAGCCGTGCTTGGGGTGGAGGGGGCGGCAGCTGCTACTGGGAGGAAGGGAGGCTTCCCTCGGTCTCTGGCTGTCTGGTGTCTGCATTCTCAGCCATCACGAATGTTTTCCTTTTGCAGATGACACGATTGGTGCTGCCCGGCATGCTGGAAAGGTGAGTCACACTAACACTATCCAAACAAAGTCATCATTATTTATAGGGGAGAATCCTTTCTTGAAAAATTCATTACTGTGACTAATCAGCCTAGTCTCCATGTTTTAATGGCAGAGTAATGCTGGGTGAGTCACGCTGATGGTGCATGAATCATCAGACGGTGGAAGCCTTTTCCACTCGATTCCCTTTTTATTTTTCCTCTCCCTTCTCCACTGTTGTGGTGATTCCTTTTAGAACAGAATTAAAAAGCCCGTCTGACTCATCAGCACTAACTCAACAACCTGCTATTCTGAGGGGGTGGTTACAGTTTCTGGGAATAACCTTCTTAAGGCTATTTCTCTAAGTCATTGTAAGTAAAATGGATGCAAAGAATATGTTCTCATTATACAGTAGGAGGTATATTGAGGAAAGGCTGTGATCATTTGGAAAAGCAGAATTGGAGACCAGCTCTTTAGAATAACACACCACTGTCAACAGGAAAGACATGTACTGCCTTCCCAGCTAGCTCCCAGGTGAAACCAAAACGTTCACGATTTCCATTTAGTCCCTGCAGGCTGTTTTCCAGGTGATGTTGGCTCTGTTGCCTGTTTGCCATCTCTCTTGGGGTGCCAGTCCTGCTTTGCTGGGGGTTGCCCTGGATCAGGCTTGAGCCGTGTTCACAATACTGAGGAAAACTGTAGAACCATGCAAATGAATACGGCAGGAAGAGCCCGTATGTGGGACAAGCCTCCAAATCTAGCAAAGATGGTGAAAAAAAAAAAGTTTGTGTCATCCCACTGTCTGAGAGTCTTCATTGCAGACCAGAATTCAGTTATTCAAGTGTTGCACAGATGCATAGATGTTTCACGTTTAAAACAAAGCTTCTTCCTGGGTGCAAACTGTCAGAGCTAGTGGTCAGTACAAAAGTGTCTAGCACATCAGGGTTGATGGTGAGCTAAGATTTTTACTTAGCCAATCAAGAGATATGAATAAGTTTATTTCATGTAAAAAGATCTGAATTAGAAATAAAGACCCAAGACTAAGCTCTGGGGCAGGAGTGTAATATTTCCCAATGAAGCTGGAGAAGAGGATGGGGATTATAGTACAGGGGTGACACGTACTCAGGGCTTGTAGGTCAGAAGTTACTTCTTGTCCTTGTACTATTATTGGTAGGTAAAGGGAGTTGTTTTTTGTGAAACTGCTGTTTTCTGAAGGTGTCAACATGACCAAAACCTGTATACTTTTGAGGGGATTTAATGTTGTTTCATTATTAGGTTTTGCAACTTAAAACCTCTTAACGGTTTCTTGCCTCAGTTTCTTCTTTGTTTAAAGAAATATTGTAGCTATCTATTTGGCAGAATTCTCTCTTCAGCTTCTCAGGACAGAATGATGTATACTCTACTTACAGAATATCCTGTATAGGTTTTTCTGTTACCCATACACCCAGTTAAGATGATTTGAATGAAAGGCTGCAAACCAGGATCCTGCTGACTTCTGGTTCTGACTGCCCTTGAGCACACATTGTCTTTCCTCTTACTTCTCTAACTGCATGACTACCTCAGAGATTCCGGGTATAAATGGTCAGAAAGCCTGGGAAGAAAAGGTTAATGGTTGTTAAAAAAATTTAAGTGCATCTTGAACTTTCTCCTGAATATAAGGAACCACTTCAAAAGACTGCTTTATTTGGATGACAGCCTTGGTTTCTGTCTCAGGGAAAAATATTTGAAAAAAGCTTCTGTTTTCTGTTTGATTTTTGTGAAGTTGGTTGGGTTTGCACAGAAGCAATGCCTGCAGCTGCCAACTCCTGCACAGTCATAGCTCACAAGCTGTTGATACCGCTAGGAGTCTGTAACCACAGATGGACATGGATGTCCAGCAGATCCAAGGGCATGAATGAATTGGAGCTGGACTCAGCTGCTCTTTAGGTCAGCCATATATTTCTCACATGGGACCACGGGCTAGAAAAAGGGCTCCAGGCTCTAAGAATAAGGCTAGGCTAAGAATCTCATTGTCATTCCTCACTTGTTCAAGGAGGACAGCATGTTGAGTAGATAGATGTGACACAGTGTGTTGGAGCATCTTGCAGCTTGCTCTGGTGTCTACTTTTGTGTATTTGAATGTTGGTTTTGTGACAATATATTGCAAGATAAATACAAAAATAGAACGTGCTTTGCATCCAAGTCCGATAAGAGAAAACAAAGCTACATCTTGGTGTACCTTTTACTTTTTATTTATGATAAACACAGCAGCATTAGATGAAGGCTGCTTCTGGTAATGACGTTTATATTCTCTGCTGTGACTTCTCTCCTGTGATCTGAACACTTAAAGTGACAATTTATTATCTGAAGCTTCCTATTACACTTAAATGAGCAGTTCCTGTATAAATACGCAGGCTACTGTCTGAGATGGGAAACTCATGGAACTAAAAATCAAGGCTTGATGTCTTTGGGAACAAAAAAAAGCCACCGCCACCAAAAATCAGTTGGCTGTTGCTAGACAAATACCAAACTATGGTATTTATTGCCAGGAAAGTAGCAAGTGCA
Organism: Illadopsis cleaveri; assembly: GCA_013399915.1. Classification (NCBI taxonomy): domain Eukaryota; kingdom Metazoa; phylum Chordata; class Aves; order Passeriformes; family Timaliidae; genus Illadopsis; species Illadopsis cleaveri. The sequence goes on along the minus strand of VXBB01021727.1, from coordinate 248,461 downwards.
TAATTACATTACAGAAGAAGCTTGCTCTTTCCACTTGGCATGCAGCTGGAGCAGGCGCTGGTTGCCACAGCAACAGGGAGATGGCTAAATATAGCCTCCCTGGTGCTGGACCACTTAAGGTAGAATGACCGGGAGGTGTGAGGGTGTGGGCCTGCCTCTCTTCATCTTAACCAACTTTTTTGTTTGGTTGTGTTTTGGGGTTTTTTTCTCCTTAATGGCACAGTTGAATTAGATGGAGCCAAAATTTCTTTTTATCACACTGATGCTTGAATAATTCTTCAGATCCTTCCCTAAAAACATTTATTCTGCAATTCTCTAAGAAGCAGAATTGTAATTGGAGTAATTGAAAGTGTTCCCCCTACTCACATGCTTCTCAATTTCATTTTATCTGGAGGTTTTAAGTTATGAGTTTTTCAGGCTAGGACTGTTTTCTATAAAATGTAAAAATACAAACCACAAAATCCCCAGTGGCACTGACAGCTTCAAAGAGCCCAATGCCCAGAGCTTCTGCAAGGGGCTGCTATTAATGTTTTGTATTTCCAAGAGGGTTTTCCTCACTGGGTCAAACCATTAATTCACTCCATCTAGGTGGTGGTCACGACTCCTGCTAGAAAGTTGCAGCATCACCAGACGCTGCAAGACCTGTGCTGGCAGCCTGAATGTCAGCCTCTCTTCTAAAGCTTCAGTTTGTTTTAAAAGCGTGAGGCTTGTGTTTATCGATATCAATGCTTATCCTGCTTGGAATCCTGTTAAGCTTTTGTCCTCAGTAAGTTTTGTGGCAAGTACTCCCTAGTCTGAATATGAGAAGGGCACTTTCTTTTATCGGATCTAAATTTCAGTCGTTCATTTAAATAAATGTCATCTTTCTTTTGTATTCTGACAGGATAAATCAAGATCTTGATCTTTTTCATTTGTTAGTTTGTGTACTCTTATCGTGGCTGCTCGATAGTCTCTTAAATAACTGAATTGATGTATCAGGGTGGATTTTTTTTCTTCTCGTGCCCATTCTTAAATCATCAGTTTCTTAATATTTCTGTTCTGTATTTGGAGGGATAAAGATGGTTTGTAGACTGTAATACAAGATTTTGATGGTGGTGGAGGATCTGTCCCTGCCATTCCCAGCATCCTGTTGTTTGGCTGGTTTTGGTGACTGCTGCACAAAAGAGAACTCCTTGTTCAGGTTTTTCATGGAGGGGACAGTTGATTTAGAGTCCTGCAAGGTTTGTGATTAATTCACAGTTTTTTATTTAGTATGCATTGTTGGTTATTTATGCACTCTTAATATTGATTTTTCATCTGCCATTTTGTAGTCTGTTCACATATCAGCTTGAGCTTTTTAGAAAGTTCCTTACAGTATTCTCCAATCTGATATTCTCTTAAAAAATGTATAAATACTCATTTCATTGCTAATCTCCATTTGAGCTCATGAATAAATATCACAGTCACCACCTGTCTTGATATGAAAAACTTCTAGCATCCACTGTTAACCTTTTGCTGTATGGAAAATTCCTGATTAATTTGTGATCTTATGCTTTCCATGCTACATATTTTGATCCATTTTACCACTTTATTTCACCAACCAAGCCTTGCAGGGAAGTCCTGAAAAACACAATGAACTTTGGCAAAGGTGCCTGAAATCCTGAATGACTGAAATTATTCTTTTCTGCCACATGTGCCATCTCATTTCTCATGACTAATCAGTCACAGTTTAATTCACACTTTTATCATGGCACAATCCATGCTGGTTTAAATCTACTTCCATGATTTCCAAAGCATTTATATTGTTTTAATTTTTAACGGTGACTTAAATTACTGTTTGTTTTTAAGATGGTTACTTAAATGATTGTGGCAGCAGTGGTGTAGGGTGTACCTGGTTGAACAAATTCGATGGAAACTCGTGTGAATTTTCAGGAGCTGAGCTGAGTGATGTCTACCTGCATGAGTATTCTCACTGCACTGAGCATGGCATACTTATGCTATGTTCAAATCAACTGGCTTGAATTTCCAACAGGGTAAGAAGGAGTAGGGATTTATCTTTCACTATGTTGGACTGTCTCGCAGCACCTTCTGACAGAGTAATTGCCCTAATTTGCATGCAGCTTTTAAAATTAATTCTTTTTTCTACCTAGCACTAAATATGTCTGGTTTTGTAGGTAGAACTAGTCTCAGAAATAGACATGGCTCAAATCAGTCTGTATTGGGAGGTCAGGAGCCTTCCTGTCCTACCTGCATGTTCTTTAGAACAGCTTGACAGAGCACAGAGCAGGTGGTTGCTAATTTTGGGTATCTTTACCAAAATACTATTGATGAATACCTTCAGTGTTACTGTAATACAGCTGTAAGACAGCTTTCATTTTCTGCATTCATCCACTGAATATCTTCCATATTTATTAAAAAACTTCTATATTTGAGCAGTAGATTCAGATGCTTGCTATCTTGAAGATCCATTATGAAGTAATATTTAGAAGATGAAAGGAATTGTCAAAGTGTAAATCATACAATGAAACTGTGTTGCCATTTCTTCCATCTTATCCCAAGATTTAGAAACTCCTCTTGAACTTGTGCCAGCTTGACTCAATGATTTTGCATTGTTTAGCTCATTATGTGTGTATGTATATGTGTATTTAAATACAACTTTGATTCTCTTGCTGTACTGACCTTGCAGTTGTTCCTGATTTATACCAGCTGCTTGGATACTTCTAACTGTGCATAAAGTGATTTTCAATTCAGGATTTAGTTGGGGTTTTTAAACAGATCTTAATCTCAGTTGCAGCCTAAAGGGTTTTTTTAGGCTTGCTGTAATTATTGGAAACATGAAAGATGTTTCCTTTATTTCATGATAATATTTCTTTGCTTCTTTTCAGATCAAAAGGGATAATCCTGAATATCGCATCAGCTTCAGGGATGTGGCCAGCTCCACTGCTGACTCTTTACTCTGCAACCAAGGTAAGTGTTCCTTTCCACACTGAAATCAAGTGTCAAATATAAGGCAACACTTACAGGAATAAATGTTTTGGTGTCCATCTAGTGGTGCTTTCGTGAACTAAAAGTACAGAGTTTTTTGTCTCGAGTTTTTCCATTAGTGGAAGGTTGAGAGAAAACTGAGTGCAAGGGTTTACTGACATGGAAGTGACTATTTTATGTATTTCCTCATGCATTCTGTTTTTACATGGAAAAGGATAGTAGTGTACCAAGCAAACTTAGTGTAAAGCCGAGAAAGGGCATTGATTAAGTTTAACACACTTTCTTATTTTGGTTTTGAAATTTCTTTCCCCTAGATTCTGTGATGAATCTATGATCTATATTTCATCTTGAGTTCATCTGCTCTGGTTTCTCTTTGTGTCACTGGGACAGTTTCATCTTTTTGCAGCTGGTCTTATGTTTTTTTCCCCAATGATACTTTCAGGGGATTCTAAAATGGTGCCCTAAAATATCTCCAGTGAACGCCGTAAAGACAGAATGTAGGTACCCAGCATGGAACTGAGGTATATGTGATAAAACAGAATGCAAGAGACATTTACACTGGTATTAAAGCAGTATGGCATTACAGCTTTTTCAGGCATACCTGGTAATTACCTTGAATATTTCAAGCATCTCAGAGTCTAAGCAGAACCTTGACAGGATGAAGAAACCTTCAGTAGTGTCATTCATGTCAGAATAGACTCACATTTCCTCTAGACTCTCAGTAACATCTTCATATTCCCAGAAGGGACTTGATGCAGACTATTTTATTCATACCAAAGGAGGAGATACTTAAGTTTAGAAGCCTGAAGTAGCTTTAGCTGATAAAATTTCCCCTTGAAATAGCTGTTTCCTGAGAGAACAGTTCTTTGTTTTAATACAAATGGTCACTTTTGTTGTGGCAGGGCTTTCAGCTTTTATGGAATCAATTCAGCTGCTGATTTTAGTGACAGTATACCTTACACTGCTTTGGTTAGTCTTTTTCACAATGGGAATCTGAAATATTTCTTCTGCTCCCCTTACAAAACTAAGTTACAGGTCAAATAATTTGTCTATTCTCAGCACTGCCCATCTTCTCCTACAGGAAGATTAGTAAGCATGAAAGTGACTCCCCTAATGTAGTCATAGAAAGACTGTATCTGCAGTTTCTATGGTTTTTTTTTTTTCTCCCCTTATCCATTTAAAGGGGATTTAAAGCATAATACCCTTCAGGTGTAAGTCAATGACTTCGACTAATTATCAGGAACAAATGCAGTCCAACTCTTTAACCTTCCTGTGGGGAATTCCCTAGTTTACACTGAAATGAGATTCTTTTAAAGGAGTCATAGTGCTGTATTTTGACAGGTTTACCTACCTGTGTTAATGCTAATGAGAAGTAAAACATGATTATATCATTTCCCACATGCCTTTACTGCTTGGGTTTGTTATTAGATATTTAGATATACAAGGAGGAGAAATTTTCTAACGTGAAATGCTTATCTGCTTATTCAGGGAATGTTTGCTTAGCATTCTTAAGACTTTCAGTCATGTTCATGTTGAGTACTGAATTTTGTTACAAACTTACACTCAGGGGAGAGGGAGAAAGAAAGAGCAGGTGAACAGCAGATAAGCTTTTTATGGTTTAAGGAGCCTCCTGCTAGTTTATACATGCAACTTGAAGAAGAGTAAAAGGACCTACCTGCAACACAGCAAAATCCAGTTTTATTTCAATCTTCCAAGTATGCTTAGAAGAGTGTCTATAGAAATAGTCCAGTAGTGTGGGAGTGATTCTCTTGCTTCTTGTATAGACTGAGATGGAATTCAGTGGGATGGCCTTGATAGGAAAAACACTGACCAGTGCCAACTTTTAAGTACTGGTTTCAGTTGGTGCTTGTGTTAAATCACTGGGGACATGGTGACCAAAGGAAGACTGTAAAGGACATGCAATACTAGTGCTTGGCTGCTTGGTTTGAATCTGGTGTGAAGCAACTGCTTCTTAAATATTTGAAGTAATTTACTTAGTATTTATTTTAGCATCAAGCATGGATGGGATGCTTTAGTTCATTGATTTGAAGGTAGTCTAGTCATCCTACTTGGTTTTGTCACTTCACTGAAACAAGAAACCACAGCAGAACTTGATGTTTTGTATCACTAGACAGCTGGATAAGGTGGAAAGATGATTTAGAAGAATTTGGGAAATGGGAATCTGTGCTGGTGTGAACTGCTGAGTAGCCTTTGATTCTTAGGACAATATTTCTTGGCAGGGTTAAAGAGGCAGCTGTATCAGCTTTGAGAGCATCTGGAAGGCAGGTGCTAACATCCAGCTTTTAAGCCCTTTAACTTCTTTCTCTGAACTTTCAGTCTTGTAATTTCTAAAACTTCCAGAAGTTTGGAAGAGAATCTGTGGAGGTGGACTTGAGGATTAGGAAGAAGTGTCACCACGGGGTAGCATTTTTTAGAAGTGTAAAGGCAGAAGACTAAGTGTTTAAACACTATGTTCTAAAAGCCATGCACAAGAGGAACCCAATTAAATCAATCTTAAAAATATCTAAGAAGATGACATAAGTAGTGAACAATGTGAACATGAAGTTGTCTTTTCCTCTTTTAACTAGGCTTTATTTAACAAATGTAGTTCCTTTTTCATATAAATTAAAAAGGTGTTTATTTGTTTAGATTGAGCCTTGCTTCTGTAAAAATACATAAGCATAGAGTTTCTATTTGAGTGGCATTGTTCTTTTTTGCAAAGTTTCATTGAAAACCTAGGGTTTTCACTTTGAAAACAGGAACTCCAAATAGTAGTTCAAATACTCTTACACAAAACTGTTAAACTAGAGTTTCCATTGTAACGTGTAGCGTGCTGCATGTTTCCCTTCTTCTCTCTCTAGGCTTTTGTGGATTACTTCTCCCGAGGCCTCCATGAAGAATACAAGAGCAAGGGCATTATTGTGCAGGTGAGTAGTTTGTTTCATGTAAGTGTGGTTACCACAGCAACATTGGTGTCTTGGCAACAAAAAGGAATCAGCATATTCTCTTCTTCATGAGTGTGTGACGGAGATTAAGGATAAAGATTTCCTTTGATCCCATTAGCAGCTTTCTTAAATTACTCTGAAACCATGGGTCTTGAAGCAACAAAAGACATGGTTTGGTTTTGTGTGATTTTTTTTAGCTGATGGTGCTAATTGAACCTTTTTGGATAAAGTATTCCATAAAACTGTGCACAGTGCTGTAGAATACATCTTTATGAAGCTTCATCTACTGGAATACACTTGTGGAATGCATTTGTACAGGCATTCCATGGGTAACAGTTCGAATGACTGGAATAGTGGAATCCCTGCAGTGTCAGTGAATCAACTGCTAATCTAAACATAGTTGAAGAATGAACAAAAGCATCAAAGGTCCTTCATGTGTAACTGACTGATTTAATTTTCTGTATTGCTAAGGAGTCTTGGTTCATACCCCTCCTTACCTCCTCCCCATTTGTTTATCTTCCTCAATTTTAATTATTTTTGCACAAAAGCAAAACAAACCAGTTTCTCACAGCTTTCTAAGATTTTGCCTTAATATCACTTCTCATATACTCTTAGTGTTTGCTTCCAAAGCTGAATTTCCAGCTTTGGTCACAAAAAGTGAACCTTACATTGCTGGTTAAACCTCTCCAGAGTAAGAATCAGTTTAATCAAAGTGGCATGAGATCTTACCTGTACTGTAAAGTCAATGCTATCTCTTTTTGGAGTTCAGTTAGGGATCTTACAAACAGGGTTAGCTATGTCCATGCCTCTCATTCCTCTGTTCTGTGTGGTGGTTCTCAAAGCCATTTGAACTTCAAAGGCTTTATGAAAGGTAAGGCACAAAGTTGCCTGCTTTAAATGTGTAATCATGATACAAAAGAGCACAACTTATTACTGGCTAATACTATAGGGAAGTTGTTACCAGATTAAGGCTATGTTAGCCTTTTGATGTGCTAGATTATTTTTTCCTTTTAAATATATTTAGCAAAACAAGAACTTCTCACCAGAAAATGTCCTGTCACATTTCCTGAGAATGGATTGCATTGAGAAAAAAGACAGTTTTTGGGTGAGCTATTCCCATGCAGTCACCAACCCTTTAATGGGAACCTCCTGTAAACCTAGATTTAAATTTTATATTAAATATCTGAAGGGGTGCTGTGTACTTTGGGATCTGTTGGCAGTGGAGAGGAAGCTAGGGAAGGTGGACCCTAAAAGCATTCCAACTGCTTGACTTTAGTTTTATACTGGTAACATTATAACTTGGAGTACTGCTCTGAAAGCTTGATTTCTCCCCTTGATTCTATGCCCTAGCACTCTGGGATGTACAGCTGGACCAACGTGCAGCAATGAAGGATGCATAAAAAGGTAGCATTCTGAACAGGTACAGGTTCAGCATACCAAGGTCATTTTGTGTGCTCTCAGTTAGTGAAGTGGATTTAGCTGGAGTAACTTTCAGTGTTTCATGTCTCCTTGTTACTTTTCTCACAGGGCTTTAGCTCCAAACTGTCCTGCAATGGGTCAATGTTTACTACATGGCAAGGTCCTTAGAGCTTTCTCTTCACTTCTACCCTTCTTGATTATGTCTACCTCCTCAGTGTCTTTCAAATTATATTACTAGCAGATTTAGCTCCACTATCAAACAGCTGTTCTTCAGTAATTTTCATCTACATGCAATGTGGCCCTCTCTCAGTCTGTGATTACAGTCTCAAAATGAGTCTCAAGGGGCTGGTAGGGTATTGCCCTTTCCTTCATCAATAATGTCAAGTCTTCTGGGTGGACTTCCTTCCTACTGAAGTCTGTCTACAAACTGAGCCACAGGCCCCTTCAACACACAGCTTCACTGACAATAAAGATGGTGTGAATTTTTTGGGGCCTGTGTTGTGGTACCACATCTAACCTCTGTTTTCTGGTGTTTTCTTAGGCAAGGCTGCTCATAAGTTACTTCAGTGTTAGGGTGCTTAGGGACAGAGGCTTGCAGGAGAAAGAAGTGTTACATCTTTGAGATGTGTTGTTTCTATGTGCAGCTTTCTCCTCCTCCCCAGATTTTGTCTAAATAGTACTCTTAGGAGTTTGAGAGGAGAATGAAGGAGGAGCAAGAACTCTGTTTATGACTATGGAGTACCTGTTGAGACTGAAAAGGTGAATAACCCAGTAACTCATGCTTGGCTAAAGGCATTAAGCACAGTATGAATGTACACAGTATAGGAATATCTAGCTTTTAGGTATAGAAAAGCTAGGAGAAGGAGTTTTGGTGTCTTACATTTTTAGGATTATAAACAAATGAAGAATTCAGTCTAACTTTCTGTATCTACAGTTATGTTTTCCTGTACAAAGCTTCACAGGTTGTGGTAAACTGTCTTTTTGTGATTCTGGCATTGGCTTAGGATGCTGAATTCCTGACAGCACTGCTTTTTATCTCTTAAATGTAGACAGTGAATTGCCTTTGAGTTATGTGGGTCTGATTATCAATAGCTGTCACAGCTTCAATTTGCTATGCTAATTTTGTTGCAGTCCATGTCCTTGTCCTCTTGTTTCAGCCTAAGTCACTTTACGCCACTAATGAATATTACACGTACCTTCCTGTGAAGACTAGCTGACCTATCTCCTTCAATCCCTAAGGAAGAGTGCATCCCTCTTAGATTTTTTTGAAGTACATCACTATGACCTTCAGAAGCGTTACACTTCTAATTCCAGACTTGCCCTTCCAGCTAGATCATCATCATTGAAACCAGTTAACTTTTGCCATGCAATACCTGCAGAGTACCACTGTGTGAAAAGCAGAAACAAAGTGCTGGTGGGATTTTACCAGTTTCTTCATATCAGCCTCACGTATGTGTCTTGCTGAAGTGGATTACCATCTGTGGAAGCTCAGTTTTGATAGTGCTTTTGTTGCAATGTAGCCATCTTTGGATTAAAAATATACTCTTCTGGCTGACAGGTCTGCTTAATTTTTCAGAAGCAGCACAGTAATAGCATAGGTTAAAATTTTGTGTGTGTTTACATGGGAAAAGAGGCAAAAGAGGAAGAAGATAACAATGACTTTTCTCAGGACTTTCGGAAAGATCTCTCCTTGAAAGATTTCTTACCAAATTTTTGCTCTTTTAGTATGTCTAGAAATATTGCTTTGTTCTTTGACCCTTTCTTTTACTCTCTTTTTGAACTTCAGTTAGTTATAGGCATTGTCCCTCTATACTTTGTTACTATGCATAGCAAAATATAGCAGTAGAAACTTGCACTATCTGTTTTCTTTTATTGTATTCGCTACATAAAACACCAGACCAAAAATTAATGAAAATGTTAATTCAAAACGATTACCAGAAAGTTTTCTACCCTAACCTCCTGCTCTCCCAGCAGTTGGATTGCCTAGCAATTAGCAGTGGGATTGCTGCTGGCTCTAGGTCATGGGCTAATTGTGGCTTTATCTAGCCAAATCTTGGAAATCTTCAAGGGCAAGGGTGCTGTGAGCTCTCTGGACAGTCTGTTTGAATTTTATATTGATCTCCTAGTAAAAAGGCTTTCTCCCTGATGTCCAGTCTGACAGTCTACAGCCAAAATTGACAGTTGTCCCTCTTGTCATTTGATCAGGCATTACCAAGAAGAGTTTGGCTCTTATTTTCATAGGTACTATTGAAATAATTTTAGGTAAGATGTCACCACCAGCTTCCTTTTCACAACACTGAACAGGCCCAGCTCTGTCTCCAGGTATTCTTCACAAAAGTGTGCTGTCACCGAACTGATGTCTAATGGCATTACCTTCCTTCCTCCAAAGCTTTTTAGCTTTGCTGTTTAGCTTTCTATACAGGTCACCTTCGGTTTATGTAACTCTTCCATTTCCCTTTTATGTTCCTCACTCTCCTTTTTCCCACATTGGAAAGGGAAGGAAAATTATTTGGCAACATTGGAGAATTCAGGTCTTTTTACTTTTTAAAAAATAAGGCAAAAAAGGTGATAAAATTGTGTAAACAAGTTGTTCTGATTTTGGAGAACTTATGACTTGACTATTCAGGACTTGAGATTTGACTTCTTACATCTAAATAATATTCAAGAACCCAATTTTGAATGTGAGCCAAGTTTAATAAGCATCAGAGCTATAAGAAGTAGCAAATGTTTTGAGTGAGCAAAACACATTGTACTGACATAAGCTACTTTTAAGGCATGTTTTGAAACTGTAGTGCAGGCTAAGCTTTCCCTGAATAAGGAGAGTTACTTGACTGGGTAGTGTGGGTTATATCTGTCTGAATGTAAAATGCTGAAAGGCTTTAAGCAGTGAATTTTTTTAAAAAAATTGTTATGCCTGTTTTACATATAGTTCATGAATCTCTGAATTCCTTGTGGGATGGAAGAAGGGGAGAAAACTAAATACATTCAGCAGGTCTCTTGATATCTATTAAAATAAGGTCCAGTTAATACAAAGACGGTAAATCTAATTTATCTGAAATTATGTACCTGTCTGTTTTCTGGAGTGCATCTGGGAGAAGAAAAATGTTGGAGTGTAATCCCATGTTTCTATGTGCCTTGAAGTCTGTGGATCAAATCCAGTAGTGCTACCATATGCTTGCTTTTTCAAGTATCCTCATGCACAATTGTTTGCCCCTTCATGCTATCCAGTGGTGTAACTGGGTAATGCAGTTCACTTTTGAAGTCTGTTTTGAGCAGAGAAGGAAAATAAATTGTATCTATTGCACCTTTCTTGGTGGGAGATGTTGCAGATATAATTTGGTGATGAATAAGCTTAAAATTTTAACTTTTTGAAACATCAAATGAGAGATTCAGCTTAAAAATGTAATCTGAAAAATAGATGCGGTTTACATTTTGGAGCTGAAATGAGGTACCTATGCTGCTATGGTAGCAGAATGAGTAGTTTTCTTATCCAAGCATTTGTAGCTTTTGATGATTTTAAAGGCAATGGTAGCTGCTTTCACTTCTGAAGTTTAGGTGTCCATGTTTTCCCTTCCCATTTGAAAGTGGACTCATGTAGTATTATTGAAAGTCTTAGTTATAGACATAAGGGCACAGTTTTCGTGTTCTCAGGTGAAGGAATGAACAGACATACCAATGTCTCCTGTTTGTGGTGGTAAAATTTCTGTTGAAATGTGCACAGCTATGGCATGGATACACATTCAATGAGAACTGAAGGGGTCCTTTCCCTGCTGTGCTGCTGAGAGCAACAGCAGTTGTTTCTGAGGTCAGGCAGGTGTGGTCGTTCTTTAAGAGACTAACATGGGGAAGCAGGTTTACAAACTGTAACTTGCCCAAATATATACTTGGTTTTGTTAGATGGTATTCTCATTTGGAGATGAGTTAGTGTAGCAAAAGTTGACACACACCTCTCAAGTACTTGCTGTAAAGGTACAGCAGTGGGAGCATTTGCTAGATGGGCAGTAGTGGATGGATGTACTGAAGCACTGCTAGAGCCACTGACAGTGTCTTAGGTGCTTGTCAAAGTGGTGATAAAGTTCCAACCTCTCTAGGCGTGTTGAGATATGGTATGATTAATATCTGTTTAAGGGTTGTAGACCAGGGCTTTTTTGATTACTTTATTAGTGGCAAAAATTGAGGACAAGCTGAAAGCATCGCCAAAACCGTGACCATGAGGAAAAAGAGCATTGCTTCCTACTGTACATGTGCATTTCCTTTTCCTTCTCCAGCAGCGTGAGATTGGGACAGGTGGAATGAGATTCTGGATCCTTCAGGTCTAACTTGCCCTACCATGGACATGCCTTTGTGCTATCAGCATCCCTCCATCAACATATACCTGTGCTGCTTCCTCTTGCTTCTCCACTACAGACAGTTCTGAGACCCAGCATCACTTTTCTGTTTTGCTTCCAAACATTGCTATAAAAACTCATTAACAGTGTCCTGTTTCATGATCCTGCCTTCTGTCCATCCACTCTGGTACTGATAATCTCCTCTGTCCTCTGAGCCCTGCTGTGGAGTTATAACCTCCCGTGTTTTGAGTCTCTGGACGTTCTTTTCTTCTTCCTCCTCCTGCCTTCATACAGATGCCAAACTGAGGAGCTTTTACTATAAAATTCCTCTCCTGGGTTCTTCACCTCCTTCCCAAGCAAACATTGGGAGTTTACTACAGAGAAGCAACAGTACAGCATTTTCTATTAAACAACTGGAATGAAGTTTTGTACTTAAAAGGCAAATTGTAAAAATGGCTTTTCAACCCTTTGCTTGCAAGAGTGTTTTTTCTAGGGCTCCAGCTGGTGATGTTGACTGTCAGGAGACAACTGAGCTATGCCCAAATATGACCCATGGGTTATGCGATTAAAATTTTTTTGGTCTTACATTGGGATCCCATTGCGTGTGTAAGGCTGACTTAAGCTAGAATTCAGTGAACAGATTATCCAATTTCCAGTTACTTTAGATCCTTGATGAATCTGTAGGTTAATCTTGAAAGCATTCCCTGTTTAACATGAATGTTCCTGTGTGCAGAGTGTTCTACCATTTTACGTGGCAACGAAAATGTCCAAAATCCGCAAGCCAACTCTGGATAAGCCCAGTCCTGAAACGTACGTCAGAGCTGCCTTGGGCACGGTGGGCCTGCAGTCCCGGACCAATGGGTACCTACCTCATGCACTCATAGTAAGTCACCTTGGAAAATGTAAGGATCTGAAACGTCCCTTGTGTCTATTATGGAAAAAAAGAGTAATTAGTACAGGTTTTAAAATGCTGAGACCTCACTCCCTCACCTTTTTTTAATTGAGTTTGTTTTTTTGTTTTTTTTTTAGGGATGGGTCATCTCTCTTCTACCTACATCTACTACCATTAACTTAGTAATGAAAACAAACAAACAAGTACGGGCTCGTTATTTTAAAAAAATGAAGGAGAAGTAAGTGAGAAGCAACTTGATCTTGGGAACCTGGGACTCCTGCAGGTTCCATACCATGCTGCAGCATCAAGTAGACCTAATGTTTTAAACATCTCCAATTGTAGGTGTGCTTTCTAACAAGAGGATAGTCTTGTTTTGAGGATACAGATGAAACAAGACTGGTGACTTCTAATATTGATTGAAAAATAGGCTTTATTTGTTTATAGATATTATAAGGGGGGAAGTGCTTTGAACTAAAATTGCATTGTGATTTACGAAATACTTTCATGAACTTGATCAGACATCACGCTGTTGAGAAACATCTTGGTTATACAGTGTCCATCATATCTATTATTGTGCTCATGGGTGAAGGGCAGGAAAAAAAGTAGTTCTCATATATTCCCAGACAGGTGGGCAGGAGAGGAAAGGGACCATAATTATTTTAAAAGGTAGCCTAGCACTATTTGCAGAGTATTGACCTCTTGAATTTCAGGTTTTGGATACTTGCAAGGATTCTGCACTATCAGCCAGCTCAAGAGTGCTCCCCTGCTGACATGGTCCAGTGTGATTTTTTGGTTATGAACTTGAGGGAAATGGGCCAAAACCTAAAATAAGTGTAATAACTCATCTATAAATATATACATAAAGTAACATTGCCGAAAGCATTTAAAATGTTGGGTCTTGAATATGGATTCTAACTTTTCAGTAATATGTAATCCTCATGATTTGTAATAACATTTTTAAAAGTTCAGTGCCTGCTCTTTGTAATAGGTGGTGATAACACAGTGTAGATAAATGTCACAAGTTACATGTTACATGCTGGTTGCTATGTAACAGATTATGAGTGCTTTAAATGCAGAGCTTGAAATGAGTTACTCTCCTTGTTAGAAATGGCAGTTAAATTCTTTCTGAAGTTATGTATCAGTCTGTCTTTCTGCTGAGGTCCTTTGAAATGTGAATCCTGAATATTTAGATGGCTTTAAAAATGAGAACCAGGAAATGTCTTAACGAGAAGACCAGTTTTAATTTAATTGCATTAAAATTAACTGATTTGTTTCATGGTTCTGTTCCAAAGTGGAATGCTCCGATGAGGCTCAAGTTACCTAACTCCTGGACAGAGGGGTCAGAGTACATGAGAAATCTGCACTACTGTTGTCTGTATTTACCTACTCTTTATTAAAGATTTCAGTCTCTAACATACCTTTTTATAAACATAAACTGTATAAAACTTGAAAGGCAAATGAAATTGCAAGCAGCTACCACTGTTTTCTATGGTGACTTCGTGTGGTTGAAGAGGGGAGGGTTTTTTTCTGTCCTTCAAAGAATGATTTCAAGCTCTGATTTTAAAGTAAGATGTACTGCACTGAAACATGATTTGGGGCTAACATTTCTGTACATTGAAAAAACCTGAATACCGATGCAATGGTGCTGATCAAATCTGAGATGCAGATCCTATCCCATAGTTTTCTTAATTTTTTGGAACAGGGATGGTGAAGTTGGTGGTATTAGTTCTCTAAGAGCACGTGATTTGGTTTGCTCTGGATCTGATGTGAAAGCATTGGACTAAAAAATCTGTAAGTTTTTGACTTTGTAAAACAAATAAAATGGAAATTACTCTGGAGTCTTTAATGTATTAAGTTTTTCTCGTAAAATGTTTGCGGGTACATTCAAGTGTCTGATCGTCCTTTATTGTGAGTAATAACAGTGAAAATTACTGTACTTTTACATGCCAAAAACAATGCTTATATTAATCTGTTCTCCTGGCTATCATCTACCCCATACCTGGGGTGCTTTAGGCACAGCATCTCTGGCCAGTTGAGGTGGATTTTTTTCCTGCTCTGCTCTGCTCTGCTCTGCACTGGTGTGACCTCACCTTGAATATTTTGTGTGCAGTTTTGAGTGTCACAATATAAGAAAGATATAAAGCTGTTGAAGAGTGTCCAGAGGACAACTATGAAGATGGTCAAGGGCCTGGAGGAGAAGCCTTATGAAGAGCAGTTGAGGTGACTTGGTTTGTTCAGCCTGGAGGAGACTGACAGGAGACCTCATTGTGCTTCTACAGCAAGGAGGAGTGGAGTGGCAGACACTGATCTCTCTGGTGACCAGGGACAGGAACCAAGGGAACAGCATGAACCCGAGTCAGGGGAGGTTTGGGTTGGATATTGGGAAAAAGTTCTTCACCTGGAGGATGTTTGGGCACTGGAACAGGCTCCCCAGGGAGGTAAACATGGCACCAAGCCTGACAGAGTTCAGGAAGTGTTTGGCCAACACTCTCAAAAAGCACATGGTATGATTTTTGGGGCTGTCCTGTGCAAGGTCAGGAGTTGAACTTTAGATGATCTTTGTGGATCCCTTTCAACTCAGGATATTATATGATTTTACAGTGCTGATACTTTAAAATCATCAGAACACAAATTTTATTAGAACTGTTAAGCTATTAATAAATAATTATTTCCAAATAACCATTTTCTAACTACNCGGAGAGGCGGCGACAGGCCCGAGTGCAGGGCGGCTGGGCCGGGGCCCCGGCGGGGCGGCCCGCAGGTAAGGAGCGCCCACAGCCGCCCTTCCCGACGGCCGGGACTTCTCCACTGCCGTCCTGGGCGCACGGGGCGAGCACCAGGCGGCGGGACCGGTCTCCGGCTGCGCTTTCGGACCGCCCTGGCCGGCCCCGAGGGCTGGCCTCGTTTCCCCCGTTCCTGTCGGTGACTGAGCTGCGGGTGTTCGAACCCAGTTTTTAAAATTTGTGCATATGCCACAGGTGCGGCGATTTCGGATGCAGAACGCAGGGTATAGATGTGTTGCTAACGCGCACATTGAGGGGAGCGCGTCGCTCCCATCTCGGGGCAGCTCGAATGACACGAATAGTGTTTGGGGAGCTGACTTCTGTAAGAACTGTCACTTCTTATTCATAATACGCATTATGTGCTTTCGTTTAGCTTTTCACGGCAAAAACATTGTAAAATAAAGAGAAGTAGCGGAAAGGGATGGAGTTAACATCAGGGGTTTTTTTAGCGAACATTGAAACCAAAGAGTACAGAGGCAGAGGAGCACTTTGAAGGTTTCCAGTCTTGCAGGAGGGATTGGTTTGTTTTTGTAAACGTGCTCAAAACATGTTCCACTCACCTGATTACAGTTTCTGTAAAGCTCCCTTATCTCTTCAGACTGAGCATCCCAGGCAAGCTGGTTTTTTTAATTATGCAAAAGAATAGCCAAATGTTTTGACTTGTGCATGTGGCCTCAAAATTTTCTGTCACAGGTGCATTTCATTGCTCCTATTTAATCCTATAGGATTAAAAAAAAAAGTTTCCACATTGTTTGAATTACTCAGAGTGAGGACTTTGTGTTTTAGGCCCCTTTTAAAGCCTGTTTCCATGTGTAAAACACCTGAAGTGATGTGCTGAAGTTGCTCTTCCACTTTCTCCCTGGTTTAAAAATCCTGTTTTATTAAAAGGTGGTGGTGTTTTTTTGGTTTTTTGTTTTTGGTNCATACCTGGGGTGCTTTAGGCACAGCATCTCTGGCCAGTTGAGGTGGGTGACTCTCCTGCTCTGCTCTGCTCTGCTCTGCACTGGTGTGACCTCACCTTGAATATTTTGTGTGCAGTTTTGAGTGTCACAATATAAGAAAGATATAAAGCTGTTGAAGAGTGTCCAGAGGACAACTATGAAGATGGTCAAGGGCCTGGAGGAGAAGCCTTATGAAGAGCAGTTGAGGTGACTTGGTTTGTTCAGCCTGGAGGAGACTGACAGGAGACCTCATTGTGCTTCTACAGCAAGGAGGGGTGGAGTGGCAGACACTGATCTCTGTGGTGACCAGGGACAGGAACCAAGGGAACAGCATGAAGCCGAGTCAGGGGAGGTTTGGGTTGGATATTGGGAAAAAGTTCTTCACCTGGAGGATGTTTGGGCACTGGAACAGGCTCCCCAGGGAGGTAAACATGGCACCAAGCCTGACAGAGTTCAGGAAGTGTTTGGCCAACACTCTCAAAAAGCACATGGTATGATTTTTGGGGCTGTCCTGTGCAAGGTCAGGAG
Organism: Illadopsis cleaveri; assembly: GCA_013399915.1. Taxonomy (NCBI): domain Eukaryota; kingdom Metazoa; phylum Chordata; class Aves; order Passeriformes; family Timaliidae; genus Illadopsis; species Illadopsis cleaveri. The sequence continues at coordinate 231,661 of VXBB01021727.1, read as the reverse complement.
TTGAACTTTAGATGATCTTTGTGGATCCCTTTCAACTCAGGATATTATATGATTTTACAGTGCTGATACTTTAAAATCATCAGAACACAAATTTTATTAGAACTGTTAAGCTATTAATAAATAATTATTTCCAAATAACCATTTTCTAACTACTGAAGATGTTGTTCAGAAAGGTATGGCAGAGGGAATAGTGTGCACATCCACCTGGCACAGAGGGAGGGTTGCCCGGGTAAGGAGGTTCTCAGAGCCCCTGGCCCCCCTTCATGTGGTGGCAGGCTGCAGGTTGGGTTCCCACTCTCATGCCGTCTGAGGTCTTCTGTTTTCCAAGCTCTAGCAGGGAAACACTAACCTAACTGTTTACCTAAATTTTACTTATACTTTAACCTAAATTACCTCGACTTTGATTTTGAATATTTGTTCACCTCGGTGATGGAGGTAATGTCTATTTAATAGCTATCCACGTCCTTGGGATTACCCTGGGCACCTGTCAGAAAATAGGAGGGAGTTTCTGGTGACATCAGTCCCGTCCTTTGCTGGTTCCAAGAATGTTGTTGTTACCGGCGCCATGCAAGACCTGGCGTGCCTTTGGACTGCCTTGTTGGAATGGGACCGGCAGGGTGGGAGGCGGGTTGGGCGCCGCTGGCTGCCCCGGCACGGGGCACCTTTAATTGAAGCNGGTTTTTTTAGCGAACATTGAAACCAAAGAGTACAGAGGCAGAGGAGCACTTTGAAGGTTTCCAGTCTTGCAGGAGGGATTGGTTTGTTTTTGTAAACGTGCTCAAAACATGTTCCACTCACCTGATTACAGTTTCTGTAAAGCTCCCTTATCTCTTCAGACTGAGCATCCCAGGCAAGCTGGTTTTTTTAATTATGCAAAAGAATAGCCAAATGTTTTGACTTGTGCATGTGGCCTCAAAATTTTCTGTCACAGGTGCATTTCATTGCTCCTATTTAATCCTATAGGATTAAAAAAAAAAGTTTCCACATTGTTTGAATTACTCAGAGTGAGGACTTTGTGTTTTAGGCCCCTTTTAAAGCCTGTTTCCATGTGTAAAACACCTGAAGTGATGTGCTGAAGTTGCTCTTCCACTTTCTCCCTGGTTTAAAAATCCTGTTTTATTAAAAGGTGGTGGTGTGTTTTTTGTTTTTGTTTTTGGGTTTTTTTTGTGGTTTTTTTTTTGTTTTGTTTTGTTTTGTTTTGTTTTGTTTTGTTTTTTTTCCCCACTAAGAAAAGGCATACAAGGGAAGCCACTTAGCTGCATGGAGCATTTTCTGCTGGTGTGTGATAGGTGTTTGTTGTAGAACTGAAAAGTTATAGATGTCATCCTTTCTGATAAAAGTATATTTTCAGTTTTGTTTGTCCATGAATAACAAATATAAATATATATATATATATTCAGTTCCTGTGTAATTTTAACTCTTAGGTTTGGCAGTTTCCTGAAGTCTCTGCCAAGCATTGGAGAACAGTCCAAGGAATGATTCCATAAGTTCTTCCTAACTATATTTTCTAGTATGCTGATATTAAAATCCTGTGGTCTTCTTTCTCTTTTTGTTTTAGCACCTAAGGCACCTGTGGCCAGCAGCCTTACCCTTGCCGGTGCCAGACCAGCATGGAGACAGAAAGATCAGCCTCACACTCAAAAGCAATTTGTCTTTGAAAAGCCAAGAGAGGTAAAAATTACAGGATAACTAGCAGAATCTCATCTGTTATTAAACCTCAGATGATAGGTAAAAATTATTTGAGAATATATATATAGTCAATTGTTTAAAATCTGAGCTGAACTTTGAGCTTCTAATAAGCAGAGTTGGAAGTTGTTTTGCATTTGTGGCAAACAAAGTTACGGTCCCTCTGTTTAGCCTGTTCATAACTCCTCTTTTTTTTAGAGAGCCAAAAGAATATGTTCTACTAATATTCAGTGTACAATGTCCTAAGCATGGTTTGAGCTCTTCTTGTTTTCCTCAGGTGGAGTATCTGTCTTAACTTGTTACAGGGGAAGAGCGTGGGATTTATTTTACAGACTTTATGTTCTGTCAGGTGATGAAGAGTATTGTGCTCTATGCAGAGTGACGGCACTTCCTTGCTTGGGGAAAAAAATAATCCTGAACACTTCTTTCTAAGCTAGACTTATTTGAAAGGCTGTTATCTTGGCTTGGAAGCGTTGAAGATGGCCTGGGAAGATTCTCTTTCCCTTGTGGCAGAGACCTGCTATCTATATAGTACTATATTTTGATCCTCTTGTTGGCTCAATGTAGTAACTCCTTGCAAATCAGAACTCCATTGAGCTCAGAGAAGAGAAGCATAAATCCCTGAGCCAACCAGAATGATAGCCAAGGCTGGATTAAACTACTCTATCTTTTAACAAAATACAGCTGTCTCAGCTGTGCAGACAGCTTTACAGGGTAAGCTCCTCCTATGTCTGATTTTTTGTGTTTTGCTTATTTGAGTGAGGCCTGCAGTTTGTTCATGCTTCTTAGGGTTGCTCTGAATTTTTCTTTACATAAGGATATTTTTATAAATATAAAAATAAGAATTTTCTTGATTACAGTTGATAAATAGCAAGTATTGTGATAATCCAAATAATTTAGAAATCAGTGTCCTTTAGGGGGCAGTTGATGGCTAAAAACCAGCCTGCAGTGGAAGCTGCATTTGAGAGTTTCTGGACTCTGGGAGGAGGGAGTAGCTGAGCTGTTACTACTTCCCTCTTGGCGTGACGTGTGTTTTTCTCACTGGCTTATCAGTGTGTGGCCACACAGAGTCACTAGAGATGACTGTGAATTCTGTTTGACTGGAGAGTGCTAGATACTTTAATATTTACTGTGTACTGTCTTGTTCCCTTTCAGGTGGAGCGCAGAGTTCCTGAGGCAGGTGTGATAGAGTGAGTACCCTGCTGACTTCTCTGTGAACTTTTTCTGTCATCCTGGTTGGTAAGAGTAGAAATTGTAGACTTTTAACCCTTTTATCATGAGCTACCTGTATTATCAGGAGAGCCTAAGCCTGTTAACTGGGTTTTATGCCTTTGGTATAGCTGGGAAGCCAGTAATCATGATCCATTGGACATTCTGGTTCAGCACAATTGCCGATATGTCTCATTTGGTTAGCAGTGTACATTTTTCTGGGAGAATCCCAGTGTGAACTATGCTGGAAATTACTTATTCTGGAACATACCAGAAATATAGCTGGTATTGCAGCTTCTTTCAGGGCTCAGAGGAGTAGCCAATAGTAAGTTTCATAGTGAAGCTGGGTATTTTTATGTCACTCTTTGGGGATCTTCTCAGGATAACTTTGGCATGAAGCGTGACAAAGTGTGGTGGTGTATGGTGGAGTTAGAGATAGTGAAAATCCTGCTTGGTTCAGTTTGGCTTTCTCAGTGTGCCTGTAAATGCAAACATAGTGATCTGAGTGCAGTCATGTGTGGTTGACTCCTTTAGGTGCCCTGTGACATCCCTCTCTTATTTTTTTCTAAGAGCCCTAAAACTGTACTGAGCCTTTGGTGGAAGGAGGGACAGGAAGTACACACAAAATCATTTGCTTCTGCAGCACACCTTGCTGCCTTACTCTGACCTTTATGTCCAGGACATTATTTCTTCCCTCTTCTAACTTTCTTTTCTTTTTTAAAGAAAACTTTCCCTAGCCCAGGCCTACAGCAATTCTAGTCTGTGCTGCTCAGTCTAAGATAATTTCTGGTTTGTCTTTCTGATGGCTCTTTCCTTTGTGCATCCTCAGCAAGCCTGGTGTGTATGAGCTCAGCAAGGGACCAACTGGTATTTCTAGGTAAGTGAATGAAACATTATTTGCTTTTGCAGAGTGAGGTGGTGATACTCAGCTTTCTGAAGTCCAGTCTCTGCAGAGGGTTGTGACTTCAGCAGCTGCATACTGTGCTTGCTGTGCATCATCTGTTTAGAGTACTTCTGGAAATACTTTTGAGTATCAGGTAGCAGGGACTGAGATGGTTCTGAGCAGCACTGAAGAGAAGAAAAATAAACCTCTTGACATTTGGTGTGTACTGCATCTGGTGCTCCTTCCAGAATAAGGACAAGGGGCTGTGTCCATTTGTGTGATGATTCACAGTAAGATGCTGCTGCAAATTTGGATCAGTATTCCTGTGTTAGCAAGTGTGTGATGTCTGTGTCGTACAGTTAAGAGTGGCCCAAAACTTGTAACTGTAAATTGCAGTTGTTTTAAATAAATCTAATAAAAGCATTTAAATTTAGGAAATTGTGGTAACCTCAGGATTGTCCCTTCTGCTTATATGCCATGCCTTAATTATTTCAGCTTCAGGTCACTTCAAAACAAAACCTACTTGATTTGTAATTCCTACTAACTAAAATACATTTTACCTTGCTGACTTAGCTGCAATATCAGTATGAATCCTCTTCTTTTGAATTTGATAGATTTTTATTAATAGTGGAAAAAATGCCAAGGACGTAGTAATTTTTTGTGCATTTATTTAATTTCTTCAGATTATTGTGTTATTTTATTTTTGTGCCTTCATCTTAGTTTCTTCTAAAGATGCAAATACATTTTTAAAGCATTTTGAAACGTAAAAATGGGGAAGAGACAAGATACACGTCAGCTGGGTTATCCTGCATTTTCTGGAGCTTGTTTTCATAATACACTGATGGAACATACATATTTAATAAAGTTAATAATCAGATTTGCATCTTTTTTTAACACCTTTATTATGTACTCTTACAGTGAGATCTTTGGGGGATGGAATACTTGTGAGAGTAAACTACTGTTAGCAGCCTTCCTACTCTGCAACCCACCACAGTGGTTGTAATTCTTGGATGACTGTTAGTCCAATCAAAATACTAGATGTAAATATGGAAATGAAAAAATAGGAGACTTTCAGTGCTGTCCTCATGTCCTTATGCTTTGAAAAAGAGAATAGGAATGGCAGTATGGATAAAGGGCTATCAAATTCTAAGTGATGTGGAGATGGTGAATAAAGGGCAATTATTTTCGTAATGATTGTATTACCATAATCAGGTGTATCTGATTTATCAGATATGGAGTTAATAACAAGCAGAAGGATGCCATTTTTTCACAGCATATGGCTGATTCCGGCGTTCATGATGTGTTGTTGGTTGTCATATGTTTTTTATAAGTTTTGAAAAGAAATTGCATACATTTGGTGAGGGTAAGACTCAACAGGAGCCCTTCTGTTCTTTCCTTCACGCCTGCTTTTGGCTGTGGTCAGAAACAGGATACTGGGCTTTGACTTCTGATATGATGCATTACAGCCATTTTTAACTCCTCTGGGAATCCTGGAAATGAAAATATTTTCCCAAAGCAGATATAGAAATGTATATTCCTTCCATTTTTCTTTTTTGTCCTTAGGATTCATTTGATTCCTGGCTTTATTGACTCAGAACAAGCAGACTGGATGTTTGAGCAGCTCCTCCAAGACATACCCTGGGGTCAGCGAACTCACATCAGACAAGGTAAGGAGTGTGCAGACCCCTTTTCAGGTCATTCACAGGTCAATTCCATAACAGAATCTGTGTTTAGAATTGTTGTTTAGGATCTAATCTAAACAGGTTTTCATTTTCAGTGTTACCACTTCTTCAAGTTTCCATGCGGGTTTTCTGTGCCTATCTGAAGACGACTGCAGCTTACTTTTCAGTCTCTAATACCATGTTGCTATTGCCAACTAAATGAGATCTTTCCAAATTCCAGTTGCCTGTCTTAAAAGTCTTGGAATTTTACTGTCTCTTCTGTCGTCTCCACTTTTTTTTCACTCATTTCTTAGATTGTCTGCTCACCATCATACAATCTCCCAGCAATGCTGCAAAAACTGTTCTTGGAGATTTCTTTCATGAGGTATATTTTTTACCTCTTTTACTGAAAGTCAGCAGCATGCCGAAATTACATGCAGCTCCCAGCAGAGCATGTTCCTTTTCCTTTGGCTTTAGTTGTTAGTTCCAGTATGCAGTAGGAGAAGAGGCTGCTATTCTGGATTTGTTCACTAAGGGGCACCTGTTCTAGCTAAATTTCACTTTCAGTCAGGAACTGATGTAAGATAATGTATCAGACTAGTTACTGGACGGGGCTGGAAAATGTCTTCAGCATGTGTGTTTCTTGACTGGCAATAAAGGGACAGTATAATGGAGAATGCTACCTGTCAGGCATCAGAAATAGTTGCCAAGATAGTCTTTTCAGAAGCTGAAAGTATTTTTAACCTGATGTTTATGTTATACCACAGAGTACACACTTATCTGACAGAATATTGTGTCCAGCCTTGCTACATTTTGTTTCTGTAAAGTCCCCAAGGATGCTACAGTCCTTTCTACTTCACCCTTTGCAGTGGATCTATCTGCATCTTGCAGCTTATGCCAGCATACTGGGCACCAGAACCAGGTGAACATAAAACAAAATTAAGTTTCAGTTTTGTTTGCTATCTTTAACTCATCCAGTCTGTAGTAATGCAATCCCCACACACCCAGCAAATGTTTCCACATAGGGAAAGTTTAAGGCTCACTCCTTATGGTAAAGAACCTAGATTCTTCCATACCCTTCTGACAAGGATTGGCTGAAGGCCAAGACAGAAGCATCTATTGGATCTTGTCACTGTCCTTCAAACCCTGTATCCCTCTCTATTGGCTGTTAGCCAGGTTATCCCGCCTAAAACATTCAGTATTTAAGAGAGAGCAAAGGGGAAGGAAAAGCTTTTTGCGGTGTGTTAGCAGGGTGTCTGAGGTTTTCTCAGGCACCTGTGCCCAGCTTTATTACTTGATTTGTTCAACATTTTGTTTACTTTGTTATTTTCTCATTATTAAACGTTTTGAGTTACAAAACATCATCGAAGAGCAGTCTTGCTAATTATTATAGCCACTTTTCTGCAAGGCTGGACCCTCAGAGAGTGTGGGAGTTAAACCCACCAGTCCCTGCTCTGTCTGGCATATAGGCGTAAGAAAATGGGTATGTTTTCAAGATTTTGGCAAGGTAATTCCTCCTCCAGATGCACACCTGATTTTGAATAATTTCATTCCTTCATTTGAGTTCATTATGTAAAGCTGAGGTTTTTAAGGGGCTGCTTTTTAACTTCAGGTGAATGGACAATGTCTTTTTGATCAAGTTTCTTGGCAGAATTGCATCATCTTTCCATTTTCAAATCCTTTGACAAGGCAGCTGAGAAAGTCTTCCTGGTTTTTTTCAGAAGTATCTTTTGAGGAACCACGGCTTACATCCTGGTATGGGGAACTTCCTTACACATACTCCAGGATAACAATGCAGCCAAATCCAAATGTATGTATATGTTTGCATGTGTTTTATTATTGTTTACAGAGAAATCCTTTGCAGAGATCAAGAGACAAAAATTCCCTCTATCCTCTGTGCTGGTTATCTAGAGAATCTGTTAGCATTTCATTTGTGATCAGCAGATTCTACTGGAATGTAGTCAGTTTTATAAGATACACTTTATGAGTGAGTTGACTGAGAACAGGGTGATTTAATTGCCAAATGTTGCCAAAAGGAAGTTACTACTCTAGAGTTAAAGTTTTGCTTTGGGTCATTGTAGCTTTGGAGAAAACTCTGAAGTGCTCTTTGTGACTTACTCCAAGCATCTTTTTATGGGAGATTGTGCTGCACAGTCATACTGATTCTTTGTTATAAAGATACTGTAATACCAATTACTGAAATAGTTACTTTCAGAAACACTTAGGTTCAATACTGCTTAAATGAAAGTTTAGGCATATTTTGATTCCTATGTGGATGCTATGAAATTCACACATGCAGCTCATTTGCTCAGCAACTCCAGATTGTAGCATACTTTTCTGCAAGGCTTTTTGGAAGAGTTAAAAACCTTCTGAGTGACTCAGTGATGTTTTGTTCATGTTTTCTGTCCTTCTCTCTCTCTCTCAGCCTGTTGTCCCATCAGCCTGTCTCTTGGTATTGCTTTGTTTAAAATTTCCACAGCAGTAATTAGGTGTCACTGTTGAAAGCTGGATAACATGAAAGAAAAATGTCCCAAGTCCCAGAACTGCTGCCAAAGTGGGATGTTTGGGAAGAGTTGGAAAGGTGTTATTTAACATGATGAGCTGCGAAGATTCTGTAGTCTCAAAAATATTGTAGTTAAAAATTCTATGACCTACGGAACTTGTGGTGGAAAAACAGGCATTTCTTTGGTACTCATTTGTGAAATACTATTTTAAATGGGCTATTCTGAAAGCTGAATGGCCTTAGGGATTGGAAGTGCGCTCATAAAACCATTCTGTTGTACACTAATGATTTAAATCCAGTTCAGAACTGCCTGTTGTGAAACCCATTGCTGCTCAGAGATTGGAGAGAGCCCCTGTACCCTGGATTCAAATTTTCATTTCCGTTTGCATCAAGTTCTGAGTTAGCACTCATTGGGCCACTGGCTTGTTTCTCTCATCCAAAAGGTACGAGGCCTAAATGAGTCACTCAGGCTGGTTCTGTCTTTTATTCCTGAATATTTCTGGTTTTTACTGAGAGAAAGAAACTCAAGCAGAAAATGAGATGCACTGGAGAAGTTCCATAGCTGGAAGCCAGCTCTTCCCTGGCTGGAAGCTGCCTGTAGACAGATCTGTGGGTACACTGCACATGGGCACTCTGACATTTCACACAGCTTTGCAGATGGGAGTACCTGCAGCTTAGAAGAGGTAGGGGATGGTGTAAAGAGCACAGTCCCTACCTGTAGAATAGGGTTTCTATCACAAAAATATCCTGAGTGAAATGTAATTTAGTGTACAGCTTAGCCAAAACTGATTACTCCTTTAAATGCTTGATCTGTGGGAGTAATTAGCTTTCGTCATATGGTAACGTTTTAGTAATACATACTTCTGTGATGGGAGTTGAAGAAATCTAGTCCTGTTTGGTCACTGAAAAGTGCTCTTAGTAATTCTTGTTGGACTCTTCTTCACGTTCAGGCAGCCCAGTTGCAAGCAAACTTTTTGGGGTTTTTTTTGGGGGGATAGTATTACTGCTTTCCTGACATATTCCATAGCTGCAAGCTGTGTTTATCTAGAATTAATTACTTACATGATACTTAATCGTTGAAGGCATGACTTAGCTAGAAATACCCCATTAGAGAAAAATGGTATGTTGAGGCTCCTGCAGTGTAACCAATAAGTTAAATACCTGTTAAACTTGGGGAAGCTTGGGAAGAAGGTAGTGCAGCCTTGTTTATTAAAGGTGGATACTAGAAAATATTTCCAGCTGTCTGTTGCTTCTTCTGCCAGTGGTGCACTGGGAGATTTGGAATCAGTTTCTTATCCTCTCTTGATCTCTGTTTCTGCTTATATAATGGGAAAAAATTCTGGCCTACATTGCTTTGGCTTTTTTTTTTTTTCTTCATATATTTCTGTAGTTCTTAAAAGCACTCTGACAGATGAAAGTCATGATGTAAGTTTATAACATTAAATAACTGGACTGAGTTGAAATGGAATGTGCAGAGCTTCCCTGGGCTGTGAGCTCAGCAAGATGTTAATAAAGGGAAGGATGAAATCCAGGGCCAGTGACATGGGTTTTGTGACCCACTGAAGAGTTACAATGTCGAAGTCAAAATCTCAAGAGGTGATGACTTGAGCTCAACAAGCTGTGCTAACAGTGTGGGGCAGAGGGCTATGTTATGCCAACCATTTCCTCTTGTTCTCTGTCAACAGCTGCAGGCAATTGAGAGCAGTGTCATTTAGTCACTGATTGCCTCCATTAGTATGAAAGGCAGCCTGGCTTCAGAGTTTTAAGAGGTGATTTAGTATTTAGTGATGGGTAACGTGCATATTTTTCAGAAAGCCCAGCCCATTCCTCTGCTCTACTAAAAATATCATCAGAATTGCTGTGAGTCATTCATTTTATTTTAAGTTTATTGTGATTAAAGTGCAGTATATTTTGTTTCTTAGTAGTTTTTGCCTTCTGTCTTGCATTACCTGCGCCTGGCCTGGGTTCATGGCACTTACATTCCCCTCTGTGCTGATTGCAGTGGCATCCTCTGCTGACCATGCTGAAAGAGCGCATTGAAGAGTTCACCGGCCACACCTTCAACTCTCTTCTTTGCAACCTCTACCGAAATGAGAAGGACAGTGTGGACTGGCACAGTGATGATGAGCCTTCGCTGGGAAAAAATCCCATCATTGCCTCACTCAGCTTTGGTGCTACTCGGACCTTTGAGATGAGGAAAAAACCTTCTCCTGTGAGTGTTCATGTCACACTGAGAGAGTCTTACAGCTACTAATATGTTTATTGTTTTCTCCATTTAAGAGAAGTTAATTACTGAAGCATTTCAAAGTTAATCGAAGCACAACTTGGAAAGTTCTGTGGAATTAGTGTAGGGATCAAGAAACCTCTTGCGTGGACCATGACATCCTGAGGATGGGGATTGGGAGCACCCTAATAATGTGCAGCAGTGTGCTGCAGTGCTGCAGTGAAATTGGAACCTGGCGGTCTTCTGCCCAAATAAGGGCCCTTCCTGGTACTTAAAATGAGATCAGTGATGCTGGAAGTGGACTTACACTGTGCAAATGAATCGAAGAGTTGCTACCATTTTCTTAAACTCAGGCCAGTGTTATGTAATGCAGAGTGTACTTGGGGTGAAGAGTAGTTCTGACTGCTCCTGTAAGTAAAAATCCTCTTAACAGTGTTTGCATTTTGACGTGTGTGTATTCAGGTTGAGGGGCAGTGAACAAAGAGAACAAGCTCGTTTCTTTTCCATAAAATGCCTTGGAAGCTGTCACATCATATTCACAGGCTAAACAGAGATCCTCTACTTTGATAAGGAGACTGTGGAATATGCTTTTGGGAGTTAATTGGTGATTCAATAGTGAGTACTCTTCTTATATGAAATGCTGTGCTTGGAAATGCTTTGCTTATAAGCCAGCGTAAAATTTGCAGTTTGTATTTATCCAAGTAAGGGATTCACAAGGGTTGAGAATACAGGCCTTATTTTAGGGTGTCCTGTTTCAGATGAATTTTCTGCTTGTGCAGTCTTTGACAACTTTGGAAGGTAGTTTGCTATCTGCTTGTGTTGCTATTTATTCTTGGTAGGTAGTACAGAAAGCAGAGGTGATAATTACCAGCCTGCAGGAAAATTCTATGCTGACATACTGAAGCCTCCCCATCAATAGTCCCCTTGGGTCACCTATTCTGGACAGCAAAGATCAGAAATTGAACCAGAAAACAAATAGTTTGTAGTTTTCACCAGTTCATGCCTGAAGTGAATTTAATCTTGGTCCCTGAGCATGAGATCACATAACCAGTCTATTATGTCAGTGGGCATAGCATGAGTAAGTATCCCTGATGCTATGTTGATAATAAAATATCAGCTGGAAAGTTTATTCCTCTAGAAAACTGCAAATGGTGCTTGGATACATTTTAGAAGTGTTCCCATCAATGAATCAGAATAAAATACACTTAAACTTCAGTATAAACTTTGCAGGTTCTGCCTTAAAAATCAATCCTAGTTCTTGAGTAAGATGCCTTTTTTATAGATTTTCTGAGAAGACATCCACTATTAGCAAAGGGGAAATTCAGTCTGTGCCATTCGTACTTGGCCGCTTTGTTTGATGTGTACTGCACAATTTCTTCCCTTCCAGAGATGGATGGTTTTTTATAGATGTATCCCTCAAACTCTCCTCATTTTTTTTAGCACCTTTGACATGATGTTTCTGACTAGCTGAGTCTTGCTGACTGTGAAGCGTATTCGTTTTGCAAGTGTACCATACCTTTTTGCTGAGGTAGAATCCCCATGTGCAGACCTTTGAAATAGTTGCTATTAAGTGTGTCCTGTGCCTAAGGGAACTCATACTTAATAATTACATGGTACACATTACGTATTCTTTGCACATTCTCAAAGCCTGAAGTTTCCTGAGAGCATCCTATGACAATAGATGCTTTGCCAAGTGGGAGTTACAAGAGGCTCTGATGGAAATTACAGCCTTTCAGGCTGTACCACCAAAGAAGTAATTTTCATACTCTATTATACTGCAGCATTCTCTCATTCATTAAGAGAAAGTTAAAACTGACTGTAGATCTTTGAAGGTTGATCATTCCTTTGTTAAAAAGCAAGTTACAGGAAGAGGAAGGTAATCTAGGGAAAAGGAATTCAGATTAACAGTCATCATGGACATTCAGACTCTCCCTGGTTTCAGTATCAGCCAGTATCAGTACATGGGGTTTTCCAGAGTTAGTCTTCATTGAGGAGGGAAATAGAAAGTAAATTCTTTTCCTCCCCAAATTAAACCTCTTTGAGGGCCGACACTGTGCTATTTCAGATTCTAGAGTTTCAAAGGCCTTTGTTTCCCTCTGTTCTTGTAAATGCTTTTAAGTATTTTGAGATGAAAGGTATGATGAACATACAAGATGAGAAATACTATGGTAGAACATCACTGTGGATAAATGGTGCTAGGAAAAAATGTGGTTGCCTATGTGGGATCGTGTGCTGAGTACAGAACAAGTCTGTACCACAAGTGAGGTCACAGCTTGAAGGGCAGTTGAAGTGTACTAGATCAGAACCTTCAGAGACTTCAGTTCATGTTGGTATCTCTACAAATATTTTCTAGGTTATATCTTGAAATGTGGATGAACCTGATGGTGAATAAAATCCTGTTTCTCTAACTGAAAACATGACCAGTAGTGTTGATGGGTTGCATTTTTGTGCATGTTTATGTCAATTTTGACAATTGTCCGTTAGTAATTTGGTAGTGTTTATGTAAGTCACTCTGAAACAATCACACAATCTGAAATCTTTTTTCACTTGGCAAAAATGAAAAAAAAGGTACTTAAGTTTAAGTGGTTTATTTTATTATACTGAAATTTGTTCTAGGGTGAGGGTAAGGAAAGGTTCATTCTTCTGGCTTTTCTTTTTGGTGAGCACTGTACTGGATAAGTCTTCATCATATAATAGAGGGTGAAGAAGTGTAGAGACATGCATAGACTAAGTAGAAATAATTCTTACTGGGATTTCAGCCCAGTCCATGTAAAAAAGGCTGCAAATACATTCCAGGTGTAAATTCCTCACTGGAATAAGGAGACTTCATGGGAATTAACATGACTCCAGAAACTGTTTTATTTTGCCTGCTGGAATTTTTAAGTATTCTTTTTTCTAAATACAGCCTTTTCTGTTTATTTGGACCAGTTACATACCAGCAGCTGGTATTTTTCCTTTGCTGTAAATGGTTTCTAGGTTTTTTGGATGCCTACTTCATAGTTAAAAGTCTACAGTGATGTGGTTTCTTCTATTTTCTTCTTCCAGTTCCAGTAAATTAGTTTAACCTTGCTCCTGCTTCCTTGTTCCCCCTGCCCCCATCATTGTAGCTCCTGCCTACACTGAAATCAGGAGACAAGTGCTTTGCTTTAGAGCTGTGATTCATACGCAGTTCACACAGCTGTTGGTTGTGTCAATGAGTCCTCTTGTGCTTGCCTACAGCCTGAGTGTCACCACTGTGACCTCCTCCCATTCCCACACAGCCTCAAGCCCCCAGGCCCACTTGGACATGACTTCATCCTCCCAATGGAGAGGAACTGATTTCACTCTGTGGGATGGGTGCTTCTGATACAGCCTCACTGCCAGTTTTTACTGTTGCTTGTTCACTGCTCAGCTCTGAGACAGTGCCAGTTATCTGATTGTATCCTCCTGGAAGCTGAGTGGGGAATGTTAGTGGAGGGGGAAGGGTGATACCTGGTGTCCCACTAAGCTCCCACGTTGCAGTAGGAGGTGTCCTGTGGCAGAGGGGTGCGTGCCATAGGGACCAGCTGGGAGGCTGTCCAGCAAATGGCTGTGTGAGCTGTGGCAGGGATTAGAAAGACAGCTGTTAGCTTGCTCTTCTTCCATCCATAAACAAGGAAACTGATGGCTGGAAGGAAGGGAGCTTCATACCTGTTAGATAATAGCAGGATGTTTGTGGTGTTCAAAGAAGCAGCCTTCCTTCAAATAAATCCCTGAAGCACAGTCCTTGTTTTCTAGCGGAAGGTAAAGATCTCCTAGTACTTCTGGAAACAGCAGAAAAATACTCTGTGTATTAACAGACCTAATTGAAGATGAATGTGGGAATATGTGGAGCATGGTAGAAGCAGAGATTCAGATCAAGATGAGGCGAGTTGAACTTTTAGATTGACATGAAAGAGACCCAGCAGTGGCTGCAGAGGAAGAGGAGGTGTTGTCCACCAGTATTGGCAGGGCTTGAGAAGCTGTAGACAAGCAGAGAGGTAGAACGAGTTCTCAGCTGCAGAAGGACTGAGGGAGTTCAAAGGTAGGCCTGTGTAGGCAGGCCAGTGCATTATGTGAGGAAAGAGCAGTAGAACTGATATCCATCGTTACTGAATCTCTAGAGAAAAGAACTGCAGTGAGGATTTTGTCAGAGACAGTGAAAATAAACATGTTAAATGCAGAAGTATTGATAAGTGAAACTACCTCGTTGTGGAGGAGGGTGTTTACAGAGCTGGTGGTAGAGAGGTAAACTGGAAAAGAGGGATACAATCAAGATGAAATGTGAAAAATACAAGATTTGAACTTTGTAAGGATAATTCTCTTGGTAATAGGTAAATGGGTGAAGCAGAAGACTAGAAGCCAGTATTCTCCATGATAGATGCTGACTTTTGCTATTGAAAGTGATTTTGCATCATTTGCCTGTATAACTGCATTATTATTTATACATTCCTCTACAGGATATTTCCATTTACTTTTCCTTAGAAGATTTCTCTACACTGTCCAGAAACCATTTCCTACCACTATAGCAATAAACCTTTCTGAGACTTGAGAAATAAACTTGGGTGATTTATACAGATTTATACTAGGTCTTTTCTCTTTTTGATTTTGATAGCATTTCAAGAAAACAACCTTGATAGAGTCCAGGAATTCTTTCGTATCCACAGCTTCCCATCAACTCACACTGAGCTTTCCTTACTTATTAACTGTAGTTACTGCAATTCAGAATTTGAAAAAAAGATTTAGCCAGTGTACTTGGATAGTGTAAAGTTTGGATTGCATTAAATGTGTAACTCAAGATTATGAAAATTCTAATATATTAAAAACCAGAACAGTTGCTTTACTACACCTGTTTTTGTAAGCAGGTGGTTTTGTGGTATATATATAGAGTTACAAAGTGAACATAAAGAAGTCACCTGATGCACTTCTTTCCGTGTTTGCTACCAGAAAGTCTTTTCCACCTTAGATGTCAAAAATAAATTCCCTTCATAAACTTCTTGATCTCTGAAAGTCAAGTGAGTTTCCTGTATGTCTGACATCTAGGAAGACAAGTTCTGAAATGTGCTTTGGTCGGCAGTAATGACATGTAGGAAAGTAAAAGCTTTCTGTTCAACTTCACTGGCTTTACAAAGCAAATTGACATAAAAATCTCTTTTTTAAGTAAAATGGAGTTCAGAGATATGCCATTTAAATCAGAAAGTACTTGCTGTTTTTACATCCTGACTCTTCTAAGCTAAAAGGGCGTTTTCTCCTAAATCATTTATCTTAGCAGAACTCCTTTTTAATTAAGATGAGCAAGAGATAAAAATAAGCTCACTGTTGTCCATCACAAAGTGAAATGATGTAATCCTCTGAAATAGAAAGTACATGTGCAGTGATATTTCTCTGCTTTTCCTCAGCAGTCATGTTTATAATACTTATTTTTGAAATTTTTTCCTTGTTTCCACTGAAGATAAGAAAACATTTCTTAATATGTCTTGATACCAACCAAGCTCTTTCGCATTTTAGAAAGTGCAGTCCTCTTTCTATCTGCATCTTATTTATTTACACACACATACTCCCAGTTGGTTTTCTGAAAATCAAACTCTGTTTTGGTTTAGGACATTATTTTCCCAGTATCTGTTGCTCTACCTCATTATTTTGAGCTTTACAGCCAGCCATGAACTTTTAAAAGGACAAACCTCCTTCAAGTTGGACTATAACACACTTGACTTAGCAGTGTATGAATCTGATTTAAAGTTGGAAAGGATAGTGCAAAGCAATAGAGAGTTGGTGTTCCCACTCGCGTGGCATGTGTGAGAGCACTGTTGGGGTGTGTCACTATGTCTAATTGTTACATTTGAGTTTTAAAATATGTGCACGTAATCTAAAGGCTTAACAAAAATTTGCAAATTTTTTGTCTTTCAGTCTAGCGTTCTGTTTTGCTTAGTGGGGATTAAGACAACTTGTTTTACAGGATATTATAGGAAAAGGAGATTTTTTTTTTTAATAAGAAAAGCTCTTCTTCCAGCAGTTAGTGCCACAGCAGCATGTAATATTTTAACAAGAGAAATTCAGAATAGCAGGAAGATGTTACTTTTGATGGAGTTAACTGTTGGAATAGAGTGGCTATTGCAGAATGTCTCCACACTGAACTGTTTAAGATGTTTCCATAAGGTTTGCAACCTCACTCCAGAATTTTGCATTACATACAAGAACTGGTTGTTGAACTTCACCCGTGACATCCAGGCAGTGAGATACAATGGCTTCTTTTCATCGTTCAAATGCTTGACTCCTGGACTTTATATGAAATACAGACACAGAGAGGTTTACTTAGACTTCTTCATCTTGGAAGAGCCTCCTCCTCCTCCTTCCTCACAGGATTTTTAAGCTCTGCTCTAAAGGACTGGTTTTGTACCAAATGCACATACCTGCTTCTTCAGTGTGTAATGTTTCTTTTTAGGAAGAGGATGGAAACTATACTTACGTAGAAAGACTTAGAATCCCACTTGATCACGGGACTCTGTTGGTGATGGAAGGAGCCACCCAGGAGGATTGGCAGGTAAGAACTCCTTGACACTGTTTATGTGCTTTACTTGCAGGGCAGTTTTCCAGATGTACTGAGGCACTCCCCTGAAGGTATGGGACATTCTGCTTCCAGTGGCACAATTGTTTTCCAAGGCATTAGTATCCCTTTCTGCCTCAGAATTTGAAAGCACCCACAGAAAAAATGGGCTTGCTTTCATGTGCCAAGTGATGCAGTAGGAATCAGTTCAGATGTTCCAGCGTTGAAGTTCAGCAATGAAAAGAGCAAAATCAATATAGAAACTTGGAATATCAAAAAGTTGTAACTTAATTTAAGAATTCTACAGTAATCTACAAGGACTTTTTGTTTTCAGTAGCCCTGACCAGTCAAAACCTGATTTTTTTACCTTACCTAAGTGTTTAGAAATATGAATAAAAAGCCATCTCACAGGAAATAAAGGTTTTAGTCTTTGTTTGATTACCTGTATTTTAAATGCACAAGCTCATGCTGTTTTGTTGTTTTTTTTTTCCTAATGCCACTTGCAGCATCGAGTGCCTAAGGAATATCATTCTAGAGATGAACGGATAAACTTGACATTTAGGATCATTTATCCAGAACCTGATGGAGTTTGGAAGTGAAGAACCACTTTGGACACTGTTGGATATATTCCCACAGCAGATCTAGAGCCTTAGATTGCTACAGATTTAAAGGAAGCCTTACAGGAACAGAGTTCCTTGAAGTCATGGGGAAAAGAGTTGATATTATGAAGATCTTTGGCAGTCAGAAGCTGCCTGTATTATGTGGATAAAAATGATCTGTTATTAGATGGTACTAAATCACAGGCTTTAAGTTTCTGAACAGTGATTTTTCTTAAAAGAGCACAAAGCACATGAAAGATTTGAGAGGTCCCAACTGGAGCAGACAGATTCAGTGAGCAGATAGTTTGCACCTTGTCTTATCGCTCCTTTACTCCCAAGTTGTGATCTCTGTTGGAAGGAATGACAAGATGGGAGTCTTTGATGTAAAGCCACGTCTGTGTGTTGGTACAGAAATGAGAAAGCTGCACTTGGTGATGATCTCTGGGTATTACTCATTTCACCAAAGGGTGGTGCACTGCTTTTTATCTGAAGGTTGCAGAGCCTTTTCCAGTTAAGCAATCAGTTTCATAACTTCAATAAATACTTGAATTTTACTGGTGTGTAGTGGAACAGAGGGTCAAGGCTCTCGTCTGCCATGCACTCTGTGGTCAGACGTTATCCTAACTGTTTATCCATGTAGATGGGACAAGGCAAAGGCAAGCAACAGAGACATCTGACAACCCTGCTTCTGGGTCAGTGCATATTGCATTAAAGAATATCACTCAGAGGGTTATCTCTTGAGCCTCTGCTGTCACAGATCAGCAGTCAGCACCTCAGATCAGATTCCAGGCTGGCTTGCTGGAATCCTTCAAGTTTGCTGGGAAGCAGTGGGCTGATGACTGCAGTCTGGGTGTTAAGTCAGGAGTGCTGCCTGTGTGATTAAATTCTTACTGCAGGTAAATATCATCACTGTACTGGATCAAATCATAGGTTTGGTCCATCTTCACTGTCTGCCTGCAGTAGGATCTAAGCACAGGTAAATAAATACTCTATGCCTTGTAATACATTAGCTTTGTTAAGCAAGCTAATGTCCCTCTTCACTGTAAGAATAAATTGGTGTTGAGAAAATATCTGTCTTTCCTTAGCCAGCATTGGTTGTGGTTTAAGTTCTTATTTGGTGAGAACAGTCAAGTTATTAATACTCAGTTATGCCTATGTTTTAATGTTATTGATGACATAAAGGTTGAGCCATTTCATTTTCTGTGGTCTGAAATTGGGCAGAATAATTTCCTAGAAACAGTTTCTCTACCTAAACCACCATATATTATTCTTCTAAAATGAATGAATGTTACTAGAAAACTCAACTTTGTTATCTAATGATGTCTTCACTTTCATGCCAATTTGTACAGAAATGTTTTTTGGAGTATTTTTAATGTTATTTCCTTGCATTTGAATCTTTTGTCTAGTCTCCGTGATGTATTTCATGGGAATTAGAGTTGAAGGAGACAGACACTTTCATATTTACTTTCTTTGTATCATTGGAGCTTAGTGCCCATCACTGTGTGTGTGTCCAGGTTTGACAGTCCTGACAGAGAGTGTTTTTTCTTAACCAAGGGACAGTGCTAATTTCTCAAGGTGTTCTGAGAAGGCAACACTTTTGCCTATATCAATTCATTTAAGCTTCATTTGTTTTCACTGTGTTAAGAGTAGCCAAGCTGCCAGAAAGAGCAGGAGATGGGGATGAGTTGGAAACTTAAACCCCCAAACCTCAGCCTGTGGAAATTGCAACTCATTTGAATTCAGTGAATCTATGGCACATAACTAATGGCAGGACCCTGGAGGCCGATACTGTTGTGGAAGAGCAGTTTTTCACTTCCTTTTCTTGGTTTCAGTTTGTAATGTTAGCAAGTTTTGGTTTAGTTTCTTTACTTCCTTTGATTTGGGAAAAGACCAGGTTTTCCTCCTAAGAAATGAAATGATTTATAGGAGAAATGTTCTATCCTCCAGCACTGCTTTTGTTGCTGCAGACTACTGCTTCCTGCATTCTCTCACGTGTCAGCTTCACTGTATCCAGCTCTGTTTGACAGTGAGGAGAAGGCATATGGCACCGTTCCCCAGTCTCTCCTCTGTGTACTGGCTGCAAGGGGAGCAGTTGGCCTAGAGGTCAAGTTTCTTTGTCAGCTGGGAGCTTGTGTGTCCTTCCTTCCTTCCCTCACCTCCTCGCCAAAAAAAACAGGTAGCAGCAAATTGCAACCTCCTGCCTTGCCAAGGCAGCAGGAAATGGCTTTGAGCAGAGGAGATTGCAGCCCAGAGCTCCTCAGGAGACCTTTCTGCAGGGGCATCTTTCCTCTTGGTTCCTGGATGCTACAGGCACTCCTGCTGAGTTCTCAAAATGGGTGTGCACAAAAGTGAGATTTGAGAGTTCTTGAGCTGGTGGTGTTCCCATGGCACCTCAAGATCTTTCACTAGAGACCAGGGCAGCTTGCACATTTCTTGTACTGCTGCTCAGCTGTTTCTTCTG
Organism: Illadopsis cleaveri; assembly: GCA_013399915.1. Classification (NCBI taxonomy): domain Eukaryota; kingdom Metazoa; phylum Chordata; class Aves; order Passeriformes; family Timaliidae; genus Illadopsis; species Illadopsis cleaveri. The sequence continues at coordinate 211,894 of VXBB01021727.1, read as the reverse complement.
TTGCAGTCAGGTGCAAAGGGCAGCATGTTTAGGATGGTAAATATGGAGTTAGATTCTATTCTTTAACTTAAAGATAAGTGGAGGAACCTTTCCCCTTGTTACATGGATTTGAAAACAGTATTTCTAAAAATGTCATCCAAAAGAATTACTTCCCAGTTATAAAGCTTGTCTTCCTTCTCAGGACTGTTGTGGTATTCTCAGCCAAAAACTTTTTGAAAAATGATTTAAACTCAGTGTACACCAAGGTGTAAATAAAGTAAAATATACTGTTTATATGTTCACAGAGGATTTGAGGGCAGGGGACTGGCCTGAGAGTTTTGTTTTTGTGGTTGGCACCAGATTCTGTCCATCTGAGGGGCTGCAGTGGCTGCGGAGAGCTGCTTTGCTTACAGAACACCTCTGTGGCATTATTTTTATGTGGAAGATACAAACTGTGGGTTTGCTTTTTTTCTTTTCTTTGAAATGCAGAATGTTTTGGGTTGGAAGGGTCCTTGAAGATTTCAGCAGAGTGTGTATCTTTTCCAAAAAATGCTCAAAAATTGCATTCTTCAAAACTCTGCTTCTCTGGCTTTCAAACAGGTGAACTCTACTAACCCCAGGTAAGATTCCCTTCTCCAAAACAGCCGTCACCTTTTCCAAAATTTAATGGCCCTCAGATTGGATGATAAGGAGCAGATGAATGGAAGCTGTCTTGGGTAAGGATGGACAATAGCCTGCTTTCCTCAGGGAACATGCAGGATGGAGCTATTCTGAAAACACAACTGGGTCCATATACAACCCAGTCCATATGTAAATAACTCATTTATTTAACAGCTATATAAGCAATAACATTATTAATTAACCCCACTGGTGTCAGACATCACTCTGTCCCCATGCTACTTGTAATCATTTTGTCACAGGATACTTGAATATTCGAGCACGAACTCTTGGTGAGGTTGGAGTGTATCTGATTCAGTGCTGCACTTCTGGGCCACAGTGGGTTGATCTGAGCACACACCACTTGAAATCAATAGCAAAGTTCTGTCACTTCTTTGCTCTAGGTTTTGGGAGTTTTTTTTATTTGTTTGTTTTTGTTTTGCTGTGGTTTTTTTTAGTGAAAAAGAGCTCTTTAGGATATTCAGTTTTGATTAGCTTTAAAGCCATGCATAATTTTACTTCATCTGTATCAGATGAATTCTACCTGTGTCTTTTCTGTTTGTCATGACTTACAGGGTTAATATAGCTATACATAGTAATTTATAGCTACAAATAGTAAATTATAGCTACAATAGTAGTGGAGAAGGAGACAGGGTGCCAGGAAGGGGTTAAGAAGCCAGAATTTTCATACTGTAGTGTTGGCAAAACACAGAGGACTGTTCTCCTGGGGTTAGGGATAGAACATGCTGTTTGATGGGTGCTGTGAATCCATAATGCCTCCTCCTCAAGTGCTGCTACTATTGCTTTAGCTCAAAAGCATTTAACACCCACTTTGCCTGTTCTGGTCATAAACCTTTCTGGAGTGGTTAGGAAATCTGCCTCACTATGGTTTGTTTTCAAAGTGCTTCTTTTCCATCCTTGAGGTTTCCATAGCAACCTGGATAATTTGTTTAAATTGGAGCATCCTGCCCTGTCCTGTCTGCACTTAAGTTCTGCTGAGATCTTGCAGATATCATCTCTTGATACACTTGGGAGTGACTGGTGATGGTTGACCATGACAGCACTAGCCCTTCCCAAAGAGTCACCCCTCATCAAGGTGACAGATATGTTCTTTCTCCCCTGTTGTCCTGTTTGATTCACCTTCTTCTTCTGTGTAGTGTTCAGTACAGCTTTGTGGAGTTATTGCCAGCTCCCTTGAAGCTGGCAGGTCCTTGGTGTTGGGAAAGCACCTCTCGGGGGAGCTGAGAGGCCTTGTTTTAAGTAAAGACAGTGGGGACTGTATTGAAGAATTTTAATCAGAATAAGGAGCAAAGTGGTCCCCATTGTTTGATTCAGGTTTCCCAGCAGAAACAAAAACTTCGTTCTTTTCAAACAGGATATTTTGATGGCTGAGCAAGACTTGGAGCAAAGTCTTCATATCACAGGATCATCCTGACAGACACTGCTCTCTGGATCAGAATGGTGGTCAGCTGAAAGTTGTTTCCATCAAAACTTGTGTGTGCAGCTGCTTTGCTGGTCACAGAGGGTGTTACTTGTTCTGTTGCTCTGCTCCCAGTGTGGAGGCATCACACAGAGCCATGCTGAAGACTGGGTTGACATTACAGCTGATCTCTGAAATGCAGTGCCAGGTCTCTGCCCCTGGGCATGTGTTTCCAGCAACACCCTTGTGCCAAAGCAGGCTGCCATGCAGCTGGAAGAACACATGGACTAGAAAGAGCCTTAGTGTTGGATGGGATTTGTAGCTGTGACTCATCACAGATTTACCATTGGGCCCTCATCATCATTAGGGAGGGCTCTGGGAAGGCTTCTCGCCCTGAAGAGTTTCTGATGCAGAGAGCAAAAGATAAAGCAGGAGTGAGCAGAGACATGAGTTGCCAGAGGGTGTGCTGGCCTAGATGTACAACCCACACTCCCTAGCTGGTTTGTCAGAGTGCAGAATCTACATGGTTCCCAGTTTCCTTTCCCAGCCTCCTGCTTTTTGGGGGCAGGAAGGAGAGAGTCTGTCCTACTGACATGGCATGCCTTTAGCTTGACATACCTGCAGGAGCTTGGAGAGGAGGGGCCACAAGGTGCAGGCCCCCCAAGGTTTTGGGAGAAGCAAGGGTAAGTGGTAGAAGAGGGATTAAAAACTGCCTGGTGATGTTTTCTATTGGGAAGCAGTGGGAGGAAAAGGGAGGGGAAGTGGTGGTCACATCAGTGAGACAGTGTCTGACAAACTACATAATGCAAAGTCTGCCAATACCTGCACTTTCGGAGCACTGATGGAGCTGTGACTGTTCATGCCAGAGAAGAGTGTTACCCTGGAATAAGCTGACAAGCCAGCCTGAAGAAATCCTCCCAGGTCTCAGGGCAAGGAGAGAATTGAGTGAGGCAGTACAGGGTAGACACAAGACACAGCATCTTTGTGCTGCAGCAGCCACAGGTAGCAAAAATGTCCTGAGCATTGGCTGTTTCTTTGTAACATCCCTGTGTTTTGCACTGATAATTTTTTCCTGGTGACCTTGCCAGTTATCTCCTGGCTTGACTTCTCTTGCAGAGACTAAAGTGGCTCTATTTTACTTTAGAAAAGATCATTCCTCAGCTTTGGGTGCTATGGGCTTTCATCTGACAGGAATGGGGCTATGCTTTTTTTCTTTCTGCTTCTCCACATTAGCACCACTCTGGCTCCTCTTTGCAAGGCAGGGCTTCAGTTGCTGAGCCATCACTCAGCAATTTACTACTTTAATTGTTACAATTTCTGTCTAAAGTCCCCAGAAACATTTAGAGATGGAACAAAAATGTCTCAAGGATTAGGTTACCTGAACCCTGGCAGTTCAATTGTCAAGAAACTTCTCTTTTAATCTCTAGACCACGTTTGATTTCTTTCTTGATCATTTACAAATAGACTTAGAAGAAAAAATGAAAATTATTCTGCTGAAATAAGTGGATGCTCTACAGTGCTTTTAGCTGCAGAAAAAAATGGAAGAAAAAATCTATCAGAATTGTTAAGATCTGATTTGTGGTACCAACTTAAGATTTTTAATCTTGACTCATATAGAAAAGATTTTCCTTTTGTCTGATCTCCAAAGCAGCCAGACCCATTGTGGCCATGCTCTCTGCTGGTCAGGCCTTCCTTGTTATATTTGAGATGTGTGGTCAGTTTTGTCCAAATCAGACAGGATGAGAGGTCTCAGAAATAATTCACTTCAGCTCTTGTAAAGCTCAGCAGTTGAGTGCAGAAGAGAAACCAAGAGAAGTGCTCGGTGCTCTGACAGCTCTGTACTCTGGGCCTCCCTGGCAAGGAACAGGAGAATCCTCCTCGCTGCCTTGCCAGTAGCATTTCTGCTCTCCAGCTGACTCATGTCCCAGGAGGCAGCCCAGAATGCACGGCTATCAGCACCTTCCCAGCCACCAGCTCAGTGTGGAGCATGTGAAGGGTTGGAAATTCCCAGGATTCATCAGCAAAGCTCTTCCCTACACGCAGAAGGTCTTTTTAATTCCTGGATGTTTTTAATAATTTTGTGGGGCAAAACATTTCTTACAAGTTTTGAACCTGAGACAGAATGTCCTGAGCTAGAAATCCTAATTTCTGTGCTGCTTTCTTGATAGGGTCACACAGTAACAGCTGGACATCGTAATATCTTAACAGTTAAAGCCCTGGGAGGTAAGAGGTTTTACTTCAGGTGGCAGCAACTTGTACCAGGATGAATATTCAAAGCAGTCAGTATCTTAATTAGTTTAAAGTATAGTTTCATTCTTTAAAGAGCTGAGTTTTCTGCAATCACTGGTCTTTGGTCATTGGAACCACACTTTTTTCTTGTATCCGCATATCACTGTAACCTGATGCATCAATAACAGTGCTGGGAAAAGCTGCCATGCCTTCTGATGCCTGTGAGGCCAAACAAGGGAAATTTAATGTAGCAGGTTTTTGTCAGGAAACGCTTTGCAGCTCTTTTTCAAAACAAAGAGTTTTATTACTACATTTATTATTAGTAGTGTGATGACAACCAGATGTCGTTAACTTGTGAAGTGCAACTGAAACACTGACTTTTCACTTCAGCTGTCATTTTACAATTTAAACAATTCTACATAGAGAATAAAATAATACATTTCTGTGAGAAGCATTAATATATTCAAATATTTTAGTCTGTACTTTCTCTTAATGGCATGGGGCAGAAGGTTTATGGAATTTATTGCAGCTCCTAAAAAGGCAGGCAGGACTGAAACTGAGATATTTGAGGGAAAAGGAGCTTTTAACACACATATTTTATATTAACTATATGGGATCATGAGCTTCCCACAAGTACTGACAGGTGTTTGTCATGTCTGCCGGCCGTGCTGTGGGTGCATCCTTGCTGCGCTGGAGGGAAATGGTCCTGCTCCCACAGCTACTCCCAGGGCAGTTCCCAGCTAGTGAGAGGCACCTTTGGGCATGGTGAGCCCTATGGGCTCCCTGTGCCAGTAAACCTTGCTGAGCTCTTGGGCCTGGGCTCACCTGAGGCCTGTAAAACTGCTGTGTCTGGGACTGGGGAAGAAGGAATAGGAGGAAGGAGAAGCTGGGCTTCAGGGATGGTTTGAGGAGGATCATACCATGAAGCTGTTTGTAAAAAAGCACAAGTTGGGAATCAATAACATGGCTGAATTTCCCACTCATTACTTTAGGGGACTTGGAAAGAAATTTTTTCAGCAAAAATGGCCACGTTATATATGAAAATGAGACATGCACAAATGTGACAAACCTTTTCTCTTAAAATGCTATTTTAACTAAAAATTACCTTAAAACCTCAGTAAGTGTCAAGGGGGCACAATTTCTGTGGCAGAGTGCCTGGTGAGATGTAAAAATCCTTCCATGCTCCTGTCATCTGTACACTGGACATATCTAGTTTGAAACATCCCTCAGAGAACTTGCCCATCCTAGCAACTCCCTGCTATGTTGGGAAGTGCTTTCTTATGCAAGTGGCTTTAGTAGAAATAAGTTTTCATGAGCTGCCTGCAAAGATCCCAGCAGCAGCCTGAGCCTCCTGCTACCACTCACAGGTGCCTTGTTGCATGTAGCTGCCCTCCAGTATATGGGAAGTGCTGGTAGGGAATTCTCCTCATGCTTTATTACCTGAGGCTTCTCTCTCATCTCATGCTGTGGGGAACAGAAATCATGGTGCTCAGGGTGTAAAGGAGACCCCCAACCTGCAGGAGGCTGGAAGTGGAGTGTGCTGCAGAGCAAGCCAAATCTTCTCCTGCCTCTGGAGATTTCCAATCCTGCAGTTAAGGCTCTGCCAATACCTGCCTGCTGCAAAGGGGACATGTGCTTATTCCTCACCTGTGTTGTTGGCTGCAGGGCTCTCCACAGCTGCCCCCAAATGATGCCAGGCAGGATGCCCCTTGGCATGGCCCAGGGGAATGTGAGGGATTTAGAAAAACACTTCAAGGGACATGTCAAGCATTTAAAATGCTGGCTGTGTGTTGGCCTGCTGGCTGCCCCAGACTGTGAGTGTGTGTGATCCTTACTGTAGGATTATCCTCAGGCAGTCAGCTCCTGGGCTGGATTGGCTTTAGTTTAATTATTTCAAAGGGGGAAAATGTTAAAAGGCTACTGAAGTCAAAACAGTGGAAAGGAAGGTAGAGTGTATCCAACCAAATACATAAGGGATAGGACAAACCTGAGTGTATGGCTCTTGCAAGTTGTTAGCCAGTTAATTCCCTAGTGTAAATGCATTCGCATGTGCTGGAGAGAGGCCTGGCTGCCCAGGTGAGCTGCATTCTGTGTGCTGCAGTTTTGGTATGATAGCTAGAAAGAAACAACAGTTTTTCTCCAGGTGCGGAAGCCTAACAGTGGGTTTCGCCTGGGTGTTTTTGGGTAACTTGGGTTTCCCCATCAGAAAGGCACACTTTCAAATTTAAATCAGATGTGCATGCAGAGAAAGAGACACAAAAACTTCTGCTTTTAGAGGTAGTTTGTATTTGCTGCCTGTTTATTGGTATGTCATCTCCAGTTTGTAAGCAGTATCTGTTAGGTTGCAGTTGGCTGCATGTTTTTATTGCTGTTTAAAAATAGTTGTTCCAAGATGCAAATTCTAGTGGAGAGAGAACAGCAGCTCCTTCCTCTTTCCTGATAAAAATGAGTACCCAGACCAGGATGCTGAGTGGAGATGTACGCAGTGAGGCACTGTGTGGTGGCTGGAAATGCCACCCGTCAGGACAGCAAGAGGCAGCTTTTACTCTTGACTATGTTTTGGGAGGATATTTGAAACTTACATGCTGGGTATGGATTAAGGCATCTTGCTGGGAAGTAGCTTATCCTGCTGGCTCTCAAGGGACCCATCAACTCTGACAGCGAAGTCACTGCTCTGTTTTGGGATATGAACTGTGGTGTTCACTGTGACTGCCCAGCTACAGGCCCTGGCTCTTCAAAAGTTTCTTCTCCTGCAGAAGAGGTGGGTATGTCTCTACATCCTTTTCTTAATTTTTTCTTTCCCTTTTATGGCATGAGATCTGATAGCCAGGAAAAGGCTGTGTGTGTGTTTCCAATAATCACATTTTTAAATGAATAACCAGATGACAAGGTAATTTCCATGCTGTTTCAGCAGTGATAATTGTGTCTCCTGCTATAAAACTGGTGCTTTAACTACACAAGGCCGCAAATATGAATACAAAATGTTCCTAGCTCGGGTAAAGGTTCCATACTGCCCCTGTGCAGTGTGCCGGCATACAATGTGGCTTCATGAAAGGAAATGAAATCTTGAAATCAGGAAACGAAATGAGCAGAATGCAAAGGAGATGAATTGTGATGAAAGGAATGCAAATGAAAAAATACTAGAAAATTCTGAAATGAAGTGAAAATATTTAAATGGAATAATGGAATGTTTAAATGGGATGACATGAGGTACAGCGAAAAATTTCAAAACTTGCCAGAATGACACATACTGAAATATCAGAATCAAGGAATGAAGTGAACCGCGGAGACAGAAGAAGAATTATGATGACATTTGCTCAACACATGGGTGGTAGCAAGGAGCAAGGTGTGGAGGGAGCAATGTTGGGCTATGGCTGTGGTCCACCTGGTATGCCTTTTGCAGTTGCAGTGTCCCTGGAGCTCTGGGCTTTGTGGTTTTCTCAAGCCTAACCCTGAGTGGAGCAGTAAAATCAGCATTTTCTGAGGCTGAGGTGCCCAGCCCATGGGTGCTGCCAAGGAGAAGTGTGGAGGGAGCAATGGTGGTGCAGTGCATTGGGGTTTTTTTGCAGTGAAAGGGACTGGAATATGCCAAAATGATACTCATTGAAGTCGCATGATTCTGTTTCCTTTCATGAGAAGAAGAATTTTCATTTCATGAAAGGAAATTAAATCTCCAAACCAGAGAAGGAAGGTAACTGAACACACAGGTGAGGAGGTACGATGAAATGATAATTTAAAGAAAACCCAAAAATTCTGAAATGAAGTGAAAACTTTTAAGAAGAATGGGATGACATGAGGCGCACTAAAAAGTTCCAGAACTTTTCTAAATGATACTCATTGAATTCTCCATATCAGGGAGCAAAGTGAGCCAAACACATAGGAGAGGAATTATGATAAAATGAAGTGCAATCAAAGAAAAAGAGAAATGTCTGAAATGAAATGAAAACAATTAAATTGTATGGATTGACATGAAGTGCAGTGAAATGGACTGAAACTTGCCGAAACGTTACTTATTGAAATCACAAGATTTCATTTCCTTTCATTAAATAATGCTGGGAGCAAGTGAAATTAAGGCCATGATTTAAACTACTTGAGTAAATATTTTTTTTTATGTTAGCACCTTGGAGATCTAACTCTGGAGATTATGTCACAGGATATATTTTCTAAATTTTCTCAAATAATATCTTCAAGGCCTCTGTTATTACCATGGTGATCTTGCTCCAACTCAGCATTGAAATTTCCCAAAGCATTTTATAATCATATTTGTGAGGGTATTAAATATACCTGAGTTTGCCTTCATTCTGAACACTCTGTAGGAAACCAAACAGGCAGTTTGTACTGAGACGTGTGTTGAAGTTCAGATATCAAGTCAGCCAACCTTTTTTTTGACAGAACCTTGGATACTTTTGGGCTAGAGCAGATTAAAATTACCTTGCTTTGAATAAATGTGCGATGTTTTTCTGCACTGCCAGAACAAGGCTCCTATGTCATCTTGTTTCTGCATGAGACACAAGCTCAGCCCTAGAAATCCTCCAGGCTGGTCATCAGGCTTGTTGTCTTCTTAGAGGGCTGTACTGAGGAAACAGGGTTCAGCCTTTGCTGTGCTGTAGAATCAAGTTGTCAGGAATTTAAGTGGCTGTAAATGGAGCTTTTGGAGAGGTTGTTGCACTGCAGCAGGGATGTATGGGCTAAATTTAGCCACTAAAATAAACAGTAAAAAACACAGCATTCTGCAAGCTGGAATGATTCAATTTGACCAAACATAAAAATGTTCCCTTATTAAGCTAATAGTATCTCCCAACAAAAAGGCTTCACACTGGTTCTGGCCCTAAACATGCCTTTGGGAGCCAAGAAGCCAAGAGGTTGCAGCCAGGTGTTTCATAAAGCCAAGGCTCTTAATGTTGCTTTTGCACTGGCAAGGAGCAAAACAGCCAGCCCTCTGGAAACACACTAGCAAGTGCCTCTGGTCCCCTCTCTCCTGAAACTGTGTTCTTGTTCTATTTGATCCTTTTTGAGACAGGGCTGTAGTTAAAATGGTTTGTTTCCAGGGCAGGTCCTGAAATATTGCCACTACTAAGGCAATTTGAAGGGTGAGGGACCAGTCCTAAGACTTAGCCAAAGACAAGGTTGAGAGTTTCTGAGCTGACAGAAACAAGGCCATTTCTGTGTGCTGGACTGTGGCACAAGATGTGTATTGTGTATATAAGCTTCTGGGGTTTTTCATCTGTCCTCCTCTGCACAAATAGTGTGTTTCATGGCAAAACACAGTAAACTTGCACTGGCTGCAGGTGCCCCAGCTTGGGCACAGACCCAGGGCTGCTGGGGTAAGTGTAGATTCCACTGTGGGCTCATTGACAGTCTGTGCTGGCAGTGCCCTGGGTGCCTCCACACTGCGGTGCTGTGCTGCATGTGCACACTGAGCACGGGGATACTGAGTGACTGACTGCTTGGCAAACCTCGGTGCCCAGAGTGCATTGTCCTTGTCCCCTCAGCATCACAGAGCAGAATTCCTGACACTGGTGCTAAGCCTCCGCTTCCTCCCCGGTTCCTAACCAAGCTTCAAAAATATCCTCGAGTGGGTGAAGCTGTACTAGAGAGTATCTTTATAGGAATCATCTAGCATTAGCCCTGAAGAGGGGACAGACTAACCATTTCAGGCTCTTCCTCCCTCATGCTTTTCTACTCCTCCTCCCTCCAGCTCCTTTCCTATTCCTATCATATGTTTTTCTTGTGCTGTTGGGTTTTTCCATCACTGAGGGTGCTTGGCAGGCACAGCTTTAAAGCGTGGTTCCAGCCGTTGCTAATTTGCAAGCTTTTGTTTCAGCTCAGTAATACTTGTATGCCATTTTCTGGCTGAGGATCTGATTCTGCATCATATCAAAGAAGCACCACAGAGCCCATAGGGGAATGGAAAATTTTAGGATTCCTTCTAAAAGGGAAAAAAGGGAGTCACACTGAAGGAGGTGTTTAAGCTTCGTTAGAGGTGGCAGACTTGGGAACAAGATCCCAGAGTCCTGCTTGATCCTCTGTTGCTGATGGTTCTTGCGTGGGTCCATTCCATGTGATGTCTGCAGTTTAGATCTGGGTCACTATAACATTAGGGTACTCAGATTTGAGCTTGCCTCGGAGCTTCCTTTAACCATAGGTTTGTTACTCTGACAGGGGTAGCGATCAGCTGGAAGCTGATGTGAGGAGTCTGTTGGTATTCTTTCATAGCCATAGAAATCAGGATATTGATAAGAAAAGCAGCGCGGTGAGACGCAGAAAGCTGAAGTACCGCTGTGGCAGTCCGGTACCCGCCTGAAGCTGCACTGGGAGCCGCGGGGCAGGAGAAGGATGCCCTGGAGGTTAAGGGGAGAGGAGGTGGGAGGGGGCGATGGGACTGGGCTCTATGGCTCCCCCGGCCGGGGCTCTACCAGACCCCCCCGCTCCGAGGGGCCGCGGCGGGCGGGGGGGGCGGTGCGGGGACACGTCATGCGGAAAGGAGAGCCCGGCCGGCCGCGAGTGGGCTCTGCTGCGGCCCGGGTGCGCTGCCGTCTGAGCATGCTCCCGCGGGGCTCGCCGGCTATATAACGGGGCCGGAGTGCCGGCGACAGCGGCTCTGCTGAGGCAGCGGGGGAGCACCGCTGCACACACCGCGCTCCGGTCCTCGCCGTACTNAAGCTGCGGCGGCCGCGGCAGTCGCGCTTCAAGACGCAGCCGGTGACTTTCGACGAGATCCAGGAGGTGGAGGAGGAGGGGGTGTCCCCCATGGAAGAAGAGAAGGCCAAGAAGTCCTTCCTGCAGTCGCTGGAGTGCCTGCGGCGGAGCACCCAGAACCTCTGCCTCCAGCGGGACCGCCTGGGCAGCTGCCGCCTCCGCAACAGCCTCGACTCCAGCGACTCGGACTCGGCCCTCTGAGGGCGGCCCGGCTCGGCGGGACCCGGCCCGGCAGCGGCGGCACGGACTGAGCCGCAGGGAGCCGCGCCGCCGCCGGCACAGGAGCGCCCGGACGGGCAGCCGGGTCGGGATGTTTTCTAAGAAAGCGCTTGTACCTTCGTTTCTATTTGATTGTATGAAACTCACCATTTAAAAGACGAAAAAAAAAAATCTTTTCTATTCGTTAGAAGAAATGAGCTGTTTTAGATGCATTGAGCTGCTGGACTTTATATTTATTTTTGCATTTAAACTGTTGACTGCATTAATTTAATATGTTTCTACCTGAATGTCTGTTATTATTTCCATAAAAGAGTAATAAATCTGATATATTTGCACAGTACTTACTTACTGGGCTGTCCTTATTTCAGGAATCTAACTGTCCTTGTTCAGCCTTGAGGGGTAAAGGGATTTAAAAGCTGTCGGTAGCTAGTGCAAAGCCAGCAATGCTTTTCTTGGGGATGCTGCTCAGAGAGGTTTTGCAGGCTGTCAAGGATAAACTAATGAGACAAAAGTCGAGTTAGACTGATTTTAAACTACTTTATTTACTTCTTTGAGATCTTTGTGTTAACCTGAACTGAGGTTTAAAGAGCATTTGTAACTGGGCAAGCCTCTTGCATTCACAAAAATGCGTATATAGTTTCCATTTTCATCCAAGTTGGTTTTGTCTCTTCTCTCCTTCCCCTTCTGCCCCATAAATTATTTTGTGCTGCAGACAGTTTTGGTAATTGGTTAGAATGCAGTTTTATTTACTAGAAAAATTGGTACTATGTGGACATGCTTTTCTTGGAGTTTAAAATAAGGGGATTTTGATGATGGTAAATTTGTGGGAGTGAAGCTTCTGTTGGGCTGCTGCATGTGTGTGTGTGCAGGTGTATGTAAGATTTTCTCTGTCTGTGGGACAGAAGAGCATCTGAAGCTCTCTGCAGAATGGAAACCAAATTCCTGGACTGGGAATGTTCTGCCTGTATTTTCTCCATTTTCTTGAAACAATCCTGTGCTAACAATGTAATCCTGTGGTAGCACCTTCCTTCAAGGCAAGCCTCTGGCAATTAAAACTTCCCAATCAGAAGGTATTAGCTGATACTGAGCTGTAGCTAATATTTCTCTGGTATGATTTTCAGGGGACTTACGATGTTGCTAATGTCATGGTTTGAGGTGCAATCGTACTGATCAGTGTGGAGAGGTGAGGGCTGGGGCAGAGGAAGAAGATGGACATGGTGTTGGTGAACAGGGTGTCTTGATAGGATTGAGAACCACTGACTTCTACCCTCTGGGCACTGAAGTATAGCAGATGACCCATGAGACTGGCTCCCAGCTACAGCAAAACTGAAGCTGGTCTCTTTCTAGCTTGAAGCTGAGGAAAATCCAGGGGAGTGTGGGATGCGGCTTGTTTTTGGACGGGTCCTTCACAACTCCCTTGCAGTACCAGCACCTCCAGCTGACCTCCAGCACCAGGGGAAGGTTGTGCAAGCAATTCAGCAGGTAAGGAAACAGGTTGGACTCTGACCCAACCTCATAAAAATCAGTTAAATGACCCCGTGTCTCCCTGCATGCAGCCTGTGAAACAGCTTTTCTCCCTTTGCAGTCAGACCCTCATGGCTTCTTTCTCTGCATGGTACACATATACATAACATCTATGCACCAAACAAAGCAGCTTGACCTTCAGAACAACTTTCAGTCAGGTAGGCAAACTGGAATCACTAAGACATAATCAGCTATCAGCAGCTGGGCTAATTTTCCTCAACAAATTCCTAACAGTGCTTCCATTCTGGGAGTTCTGAGTTTGGGAAAGGGTTTGCAACATCTGCAGACATCATGTGGGAACTCTCTAGCCATGTGCCTTTATGTTGCATAATGCACACAGCTAAGAAGTTCCATAAGATTTTCAGAGATGGTATAGCGTCCTTCCCACACTGCCGATTTTCAGTTTCCCTTTGCTTTCAGGTCTGGTACAAATCCCTGTGATACACAAAGTGAGGGGTAGCTTCAAGAGGCTGTGAGCACATGATCCTTGTCCCTGCTCCTGATTTTTGTTTAGCAGCTGAGGTTGCTAGCAGACCCTTTACCATTGCTGTTGCCATCCCTCCTTCAGCGTGCTGCTGTGCTGCCACCATGCAGGAGGCACAGGAGGCTGTGCTGCACCAGCCAGCAGCAGAGCATTGGATACTCACTTCCTGGAAGGGTGAGAATAGCTGCCTTCTCTTTTTCTGTTTCAAGAGACAAATGTAGATGTTAACACATCTACAAAGAGTATTTGAAAATCTGTGCTAGTGTGTTTGAGGAAAATGTCATATTCCAGTGGTTAGGCTGAATAAATGAGTTTCACTTCACTGTTCTTTGTTGACATTTTTCTGTTCCATTTCAGAGTGAATAACATTGGAGATGCCAATGCTAAAGATAGGCTAGTGTTTATCTTCCAAACAGTTGCAATCAAGGCAAAAGAGTGAAAAGCCAGGGTGATTTAGCTATGTCCTGGAGAGGCCTTCCTGAATGCAGCTGGAAGAATAAACCTCCCTCCCAGTCTTCCTGTGCTGCTGATTTTGAAGGTTTCTTGTGCAGTACTTTTTAGCATCATGACTATTGTGTCTATCTGTCCTGTAAGGATTGCAGGAAGACTTATTACATTCACTTTAGTGAGGGTAATGACTGTATCAAAGGGGTTTGAGTCTGTCATCCGCTCCCTAGACTGGAGATGTGGGTTGTACATTTCCTTTCAGCAATTCACAGCTTAAAAGCATCCAACAGATGCCACTTACAGTGATGCTTGGCATGACAGTGAGTAGGCATGAGCATTCCATGTCTGCACAGGAAGGAGCTGGAAGTCAAATGCTCATGGTGCAGCAGGATGCGTCTCAGGGCAGATGTGAGACTGAGCACTCCAGGAGTGTCTTCAGCAGTATTTTTCCAAATTACAGGAAATTGCACAGGAGAATTTGTCTTTAATGGGGCTGCCTGTTATTCTCATATCACTTTATGTGTAAATCATTCCGTCCTCGTGGCAAGAGGTTCATTCGGTCAGTAAAAACTTGAACTTGAAAGCAATTCTTTTATTCTCTTTCTGTTTTGTGTCCAGTCCCCTCCATGCCTGTCAGCATTTCTCCCCTGTGCTTGTTTTTAAATGCTGTGTTACTGTACAGCTCATCAGGCTGGTGTGGTGGATCTGTACCTCCATGCCTTATTTTGGGCTGATCAGTGTAGAGGGGATCTGTGAACAGTGCAGTATCATTGCTCTACCAGAATCAGGGAAAAAAAACCTCTCTGTTCATCTTATGAGAATGACTTCTCTGTTCTTTTTGCAAACATTTTAGCTAAGTTTGTCAGTAGTTAGTGGAGAATTTCTGGGTGAAATTTAGTGTCCACCTCAAGAGGCTGAGGACAATCTCCTCTCCTAGCTGTGTATGTACCACTTCTGCTCTTGCATAACTTCTCTCACCCCTGGGCTTCCAATTCACTGGCAACACTTCAGAGTGGAGCTGTTATCAGGAACAAATATGAGAAGGTGCTTGCAATTCCTGCCGATTTTTTGTGCTGGGATCCTGAAAATGCATTTGCTTTAGGACCTGGTTAATGATGAACCCTACCAATGCTGGGGATCTGACCCTGCAGGAGCACAGTGGACAGACTGGGACACTGCTGTTGGTAAGAAGCACTATACTGTTGTTTTCTAACCTCCAAAGTGACAGCAGAGCCATGGGACTAAACACAAACTGAGGCATCTATTTAACAGTCAGGCTGACAGCAAACAAATTGCAGTGTGAGAGAGGCCGATGAGTGAGCTCTAGCAAATCTGGTTGCTGTGGTTTCTCAAATGTCAGCAGTGCCAGCAGTTTGCTGGCTGCCTTCCATGAGGTTTGGCTCCCTGGCAGTGTGTGTGGACCTCAGCCTTCAAGGCCCCTGATTTTAGGCTTTTGAGCCACCACCAGAGAGACCAGCATGGTTCTCCAGGCTGCATCAAACCTTTTTTGAGCCTCAGCTCCCATGGCATGGCTTAGCCTGGGCTGTCTTTTGTACATTGGAGTGGCATTTCTGTGGGAAAAAAACCCCTGGACAGGTACATATAAACCCAAAAATCCCTGAGCAGAGCTCAGATTGTTTGTGCAGTGATGGTGCCCTGGATTTACAGTTTGACTTTTCACAGCCCTCTTAAATAGAGTGTGCAAGCTGTGAGCAGTGTTTCAGCAAGGCTGGCTCCTAACTTTAGGGTATTTTTTTAAGCTGGAAAGATGCAAGATTACATGCTGAGCAAAAAATAATCAGGTGTCCAGTAACAACACAGCAAGAAGATCTCCCTTCTCCTGAAGTAGGAGGCCAGTGTACAGGACAGGGAGGTCACCAGGTCAACCTTGAGAGTTTATCAAGTAGTATGTGGTCTTGTCCTTGAGAAGCCTGAAGTCAGGCAACTGACTTTGGAAGAATTAATTAATTGTAGGAATGAATTAATTCTCAAGCAGCATCTTGCCACATGTATGTGTGCGTGTGTCCCTGTGCCTGGTCTGTGTAGTCTGGAGTGAGTGCTGCTGGTAGCAGAGCAGGCCAACCTTTGACGGTACGACAAAGCACTTCCAGATTTTTAATTGCAGTGCAATTACTTAGCTGGTAGCAGGGGAGAAGGAAATACTTCCTGCAAAACCAAGAGCTGTGAAATGAGAGTCATGTAATAGTTTCTTGTGCCAAAGTATTAGCTTTAAGGCTATTAAATATGTTCTTGGTAATTATGTATTTTTGACTCCTGTGTTAGTAAATGTCATGGTATGTTACAAATAGCTTAGGGACAGATCCTGATTTTGGCTGCACTGGTGTCAGATTGGCTTTGGTTCAGCTGTACTCAGGAGTCAATCTGGATTTGCTCCTTGTTGCATTCATTCTATTTGCTGAGCATGTTTTTGGACTGGCTTGAAATGTCCAAGACACTTCTCCCCTGGTCCATCGTGCCCGTGATCCTCTGAGGTTTCACACAACCTTGCACAGCTTTAACTATCCTTGTGTTTTGGAAGCAGTGTGAATGATATATGTGCACTTGGCTGGAACATCTGTTCCTTTCACCCACATGGAGTGGGAGCCAGCAGCAGCAGTGGTGAAAAGCTGGGGAAACTGGAGCAAGAGGGGAGGGAGGCTTTCCTTTGTCTCCTCTGTCTGTCCATACTAATATGAGACTGCAGAAGACTTATTTTGAAACCAAGCTGAGGTTCTCCTGGATCTGATTTCAAATAAAACAAGATCTACCTCAGTAATTTATTGCTTTGTCCTAAACAGAGATTCTTTGTTTGGAAATGCTTACATTGAAGAGGTTGAAGTTATTTATTAGGAACTGATGAAAGGGAAGTTTTCTTCCTTAGTGTGATTTAAAACACTGTTGTTGTAGAAGTGGAGGGTTTTTTCCTTCTTTGTGA
This sequence comes from Illadopsis cleaveri, assembly GCA_013399915.1. Classification (NCBI taxonomy): domain Eukaryota; kingdom Metazoa; phylum Chordata; class Aves; order Passeriformes; family Timaliidae; genus Illadopsis; species Illadopsis cleaveri. Next base: position 195,301 of record VXBB01021727.1, on the reverse strand, counting down.
AGAAAATGACCTTTCTTGGGCAAGAGGGAAGGGGACTGGTGAGAAGGGAGAGAGGCAGCATAGCTTGCTTGTGAAACAGCTCTTGGCTAATACAAAACCATGTGAAGGATGTTTATGTGCTTGTTACTTCTAATCTTGGATTCTTGCAAGTGAGAGTTTTCCCTTGGAGAAATATTTGGAGGTCCTGCCCATGGTGGTTAAAGATACATTGCAGGCTCTTTTCACAACAACCTCTAATGTCTGAGGGAGTCTGCAATCTGATGACTTGAATGTTTTAGGGGAACTTCAGCAAGGTAACGTGGCTTTTTCACTGTTCTGTATGTAAAAGCAAGCAGAAGGAAAGCAGCATTGGACACATAGGTTATCACTCATGCTTAGTGTTAAACATTTGCTGTTAAGAGAAGTTGGATGCATTTCAGCTGTGACTGGCATTTATTGGTTGGGAAAGTATGCTGTGAGGTTCCCTGTGCTTTAGAGGCAGACTGGGTGGTTGGGTTTTGAAGGGGAAGAAAGATGCAGTAGCGCAGAAAACTGGAAGAACACAGCTCTGCCATTTGAGGAGAGGAGTGAAGACAAAAATACTCAAACTCAGAGCAAAATTGGATGTGGCCTGCCTGCCTAAGACAGCGAAGAAGAACCTGTTTTTAATCAACTTCTGTTAGTAGTACCCCACAGTTTATGCACCCTTGGGATCCAATGAAATGAACTGAAGAATGAAGTTTTGCCTGCTTTTACAAGTTCTGAAGCATATTGCTGTTTTCCTGACATTTTTGGTTCTTTTTCCTGAAATAAATGTGGGAGTTATCTACCAACTCCTCCTTTTCCCAGAAAATCAAACCAAAATAACAAATCCATTTCTTTTATGAGTTTAGTTAAGAATTTTGTGACTGTGTCTATGTGTGTGTTTACTCCCAGATATCATGTCCCTATATATTTTAACCATTCAGATGAAGCAAGCAAGCAGGCAAAACAGGGAAGGTGGCAGGATTGCAGAGATTTCTGCTTAGCTTTAGATGCCAAGGTGCTCCTGGTCTCAGAGCAAGGGTGCTGACAGCTGGGCCTTCGGGGGCTTACTTCTTGTTCAGGGACAGAATATGGTTTTGTGCTTTCAGGGACAGATGAAGGCAGATGGGTCAGGGAAGAGAGCGCTGTTCCTGATCTTGCTAGTGATGCACTGCCTGACCCTGAGAAAACTGCTTCTCTCTGGACCTCAGTTTCCATGCTGGAGAGCTGGAAATTTATGAGGCTTGGATCATTAATCCATGGAGATGGAGACCTTTTGGTTTGCAGCCATGGCAGATATGTTTGGTTGGCAGATGGGAAGGACATGGATTTATTCAGGGGACAAATGCCCAGCAATGTGATGTCAGGGTTTATAAAGCCCCAGCTCTTTGGGGAGATCACCTGTGCCAAGGAAGCAGGCTTTGCTTTGCTCTGCTGGAGAGCCAGGCACAGAGTCCGAGCCCCTCTGGGCCAGAGTCACAGAGTCATGGAATGACTTGGTTTGGAAGAGACCTTAAAGATCACTCAGTTCCAGCTGCTCTGCCTTGGGCAGGGACATCTTTCACTAGACCAGATTGCCCCATTCAACCTGGCCTTCAACATTTTCAGGGATGGGGCATCCACAACTCCTTTGGGCAACCAGTTCCAGGCTCCCACCACCCTCACAGTAAATAATTTCTTCCTAATATCCAACCTAAACCTGAGCTTTTCAATTTAAAACAATTAAATCTGTCAGAGGCTGTGTGCAGCCCCTGGTTGGCCAAAGGCACATGCTCTCTGGGGACACAAACGTATTTTTGGCTGCTCAGCAGATAAAACAGTGTTCTGCCATTGCTGCTGAACTGGATTTCAGGCTGAGGAAACTGATGAATGGCATTTACACATTACTGGGATTGCATGTGGCCTTCTCAGGTGTCCCTTGCTCAGGAACCCGAGACTGGTGCCTTTCCTCCTTCTGCCATGCAGGGATCCCATGGTGTCTCTACATTAGAAAAGGGCCTGTTTAGTCAGCCTGAATGTGAGTCTGAATCAGGGAGGAAGGAGGGCTTCCTGTAAACATCTGAGGGAAGAGAGCAGCATTGTGCCTGAGCTGAAGTGTGGTTGCTTCAGGGGCTCAGTGGAAAGGAACTCACCAGCTGGACATCAAAATGCATGGTGGCTGACCTGGTCAACCAGTGAAGGAAAACCTGAGTTAACAGTGCCAGCAAGTAACACAGAGTCCTTACAGCAGAGATGTCCTGTCTCCATAGTATCTGTATATGGCCAGGTTCCAAAACTCAGCACCCAGAGGAGATGCTGCAATGAATGAGCTATTCTAACAGAAAGACAGTGTGCAAAGGTAGCCAAAAAAGCGGTAACAAGAGGTTTCACTTAACTTGACACAGACTGAGTAAATATTACAAAAGGGCATGATAGTGATGCTGGGTTTGTACTATTTTAAGCAGTGCTTCCCAGAGTAACAAGTCTGAGCACCCACAAGCTCCAGTGAGCTCTTGATTTTGCCCAGTGAATGCACAGATGCAACGAAGAGCCATTTTGCAATAGAGATAATCAAGAATTCTAGTTTTTTATCTCTGTAGGGTGAAACTTCCTCCTCCCATCCTCTGCATTAAACTCTTAGCTTCAAGGATGAAAATTAAAAGAACCCAAAAGAGTAAAAAAAGCTTGAGGATATCTAGGCTCTGGATATTATGAGTCCATGATAAATGGATAAACTACCAGAAAGACTTTTCAAAAAGAATAAAAATAGCTAGCATAGTTAAATAGTAGATGAAAGAATATTATTAGAAGTAAAAAGATATCCTACAGAAAGTGTAAGTCATGTCCAAAGGGGGAAAACAGGATCATAAGTACTGGGATGTTAAATGTGAAATCATAAAGAGACATGCTTAAAAAAAGATTTTGAAGAATTGCTTGTAAAAAGCTAGAATTTTCTCCTATAAACTTTTGCAAACACGTTGAAAGAGATATGCTCACTAGAAAGTCTTTGTACCCCTGGCTGAATGGAGACTAAAGTGAACACTCAAGGAGAATAAAACAATATCATAAAATCTAATTCTCTTCCCTTGAACACTGTAAATTAGGCGTATTTGACTATATATTCAATACAAAGTAGTCTAAAAGAGCAATTATTGATGGCAAAAAAAATGCCGGAGTCATTGTGGGTAGTCTGAAGTCAGCTTGCTGCTCAGCAACTCTTAAGTGATAAGGATGTTGATAATTGCTAGGAAAGTGTGCTGGTTTTGGCTGGGGTAGAGGTAACTTTCTTCATAGTGACTGGTATGGGGCTGTGTTTTGGATTTGTGCTGAGCACAGGGTTGATAATACAGAGATGTTTTTGTTACTGCTGAGCAGGGCTCACACAGAGCCAAGGCCTTTTCTGCTTTCCATGCTGCCACGGTGGTGAGGGAGCTTACCAGGGGGTGCATGGGAGGCTGGGAGGAAACACAGCCAGGACAGGTGATCCCAGGTGACCAAAGGGATATTCCAGACCATATGGCATCATGCTCAGTATATAAAATGCAGGAAAGAAGGAGGAAGAGGGGGATGTTTGGAGCGATGGTGTTTGTCTTCCCAAATAACAATTGCACATGATAAGGCTCCACTCTCCTGGAGATGGCTGAACACCTGCTTGTCCACAGGAAACAGTGAATCAAGTCCTTGCTTTGCTTTGCTTGTGTGTGTGGCTTTTGCTCTCCCTATTCAACTGTCTTTATCTCAGCTCATGGGTTTTCCAGCTTTTACCCTTTCAATTCTCCCCCAAACCTGCTGGTAGAGAGTGAGTGAGTGGCTGTGTGGCTCTTGGTAGCTTTCTGGGGTTAAACCATGACAGCAAGAAATCCAGAGCAAAGCAAAAATCCTAACCTGGCAACCATCTAAAATTACATTGTTGTGGTATCATGAATATTCATGTTTAGGCCTAGTAATTAAAAAAGAAAAAATAATAATAAAAAAAATTTCTCTATTTCCTGCTGTTGAACAGAAAGTTAACAGTAGAACCTTTTCGTTTAGAAAAAATATACAAATGTGAAGAAAGCAGGGAGATGCAGGAATAGTTTTTGAAGATCAGTGAGGATCTTAATAATTTCTGACAATACAAAAGCTGGAGCAGAGTATAAGTTATGGGACAGAAGGTTTAGGAAGGAAAAGGAAATATTTATTTTGTGCAACAAATAATGGGACAAACAAAAGGAAATACTTCTTTTGCACAATGAGTAACAGAATCCCAAAATTCACTGGCAAAGATGCCAGAAGGACCAGCCCACACAAAATGCAGTTAGGCAGATTCCTAGGAGGCAGGTTTATGCAGAGCTAGTAGTGATCGCATGGGGATGGGGGAGAGAGGCTCTCCAAACCACTGGTGTCCAAAAGCCAGGTGGGTAGTCCCAAGTGATGTACCAGTGCGTCCCTGCAGCCTCTGCACATGACCGCAATTACAACTGGCATGAGGGACTTTAATCCGAATGGCAGCAGCCTCTGGACACCCCTGAGCTGCTGCCCAGTTGTGCTGGTTGCCTGCACTTCTCCAGGGGAAGTCCATCTGCCTGGCCCATCCTGTGTGGTGCCCACAGCTCTCTGTCCAGGCAGAGTAAGGGCAGGTCAGGGTGCCAATCCCCTGCAAATGCTCCCCCAGTGGTGGTGGAGAACTCTTGCCTGAGGAACTTTTCGTGGCTGCGGTGAAGCAACAGCTCCTTGCCCACACTGCTGCAGGAATCCAGCAGGAATCCAGCAGGGAGCTGGTGATGGCATGGTCCCTCCAAGAGCATTATAGGTACCTGCCATGGAAGGAAGTGTTCAAGGCTGTGATGTTTGCTGCACAAATGCTGTGTTACACCAAAAACTGAGGGAAAGTTTTTTAGAAGCCAAGACCCCCCAAGGCTGCTTTCACTGACCCCCCAGCTGACAGGGCACAGTCACGGGTGGCTGATGTGGGAGGCTGCCTGTCCCCGTGCTGCCCCTCTCTGCTCCCCTGGTGATGCTGTGCCCAGTGTGTGTGCATTTGTGTGTGTTTGTGCAAAAAGGTTTGTCTGTTTTCAAGTGACTGGAAATTTAGATTTATGAGAGGAAAGCCAAGATTTATGTTCTTGTTCTGCCATGTCTGTATCCCTATGGACATAAGCTTTATCTCCTATCCTGTGTTTAATTCCTGCGTAGGCACTTGGGGATTGATCTTCAAGTGCGCATCAGCACCACCTCCAGAACATACCTAAATAAAGCAGAATTTGAGTGCTAGCATATGGTTCTTTTCCAAATGCCATGTTGGTCCTGCTAGAGAAAATGGTTATTTTCATAAACTGCAGGGTTAAATTTTCAGGGGCAAAATTAAAAAAATAAAATAGAGGTCCAAATAAAATAATTGGGCCAAATTTTGCAATGGCTAAGTAACTCCACTCAATAAATGGAATGATACTGAGTGAGGAGTAAATCATCCCAGAATTTGGCTCAGGGTTTGCTGCTGGAGCCCAGACAATAATACCAGGTAGACTGGGATTGTACGTGAAAAGCTGGGACTATGCTCTTCCCTGCTGTTACCAAATGTGCAGTGCCTATTTTTATCAAGGACATTCTTAGCTCATGTACTATGGGCTGAAAGCCCTTATCACTGTGTGATGCCTCTGCTTCCTGCACAAACAAACTCGTACACGTGTGAAGGTCTTGGCTGATCTCTGTAGCTTGGCTTGACGTATTTCCTGCTTCTTATCTGCTAGGCTTGACCAGGCTAGTGAAAATCTAGAGAAGGTCCTTGTGTTGCTGAACCTATTGAACCTTTCTGCTCAGAGCTTTCCAAGTCCCATTCTTGCTTAGCTTCCCCCGGAGACCTGTGCCTGTGGCTTCCTTGCATTTTAGAATAGATTTACAGTCTCAGAGGGTCAGGACCATCTGAGTGGGAGGCAGGCTGAAGAGGAAGGCTGCTGCTGTTTGCAGCAGTCCCTGGTGCACCATGGGCAGGAGCAGAATTCCCTATAGAAACCCCTGGACCTGTGAGAACTTGTTGGTTTCCTGCAGAAACTCTTTGCACTTCTCTGACAGGGCCTTCAGGCTTTTAATTTTTTTTTAAATACTGTTCAGGTTTTAAACACACCAGATGCTGTTAAAGAAGGAAGTGTCAGAGCTCCCTGGCCCATCCACAGGCTCTTAGGAGTCCTCTGGATCCTGCCCATCCTTAAGGCTTAGAGAATCATAGAATAATAGAATATGCTGATTTGGAAGGGACTCACCAGGACCATCAAATCCAACTCAGGCTTCTGTGACCTGAAGCCTTCAACATGCTGCCTTGTCCTCTGTGAACCTCTTAAGACAATGCTGGACCTGAAGTCTGCAAGGAAAAACCCACCAGGCCAGACTGCAGCAAGCTGGACCAGGACGGCTTCATTGGGCTTCATTGGGCTTGCTGCAGACTGGGATCAGTGAGCCAATCTTCCCCTGGGCTGTCCCAGTTCATTCCCTGCACATTGGCAGGGCTGTGTGGAAAGGAGGACAAGACTCGGGATCTTTGGGGACTATTTTCTCGCACCTTCTGCGATTCTGTCCCTGTGAAACACCAATTTGGGGTGGTTAAAAGAAGTATATGCTGTCCAGCCCACAGAAAGCTACCTCTTTCAGCTGTGTGTTCCTCAAAATACAAATACAGTTGACACAATTCTTAGCACAGCTTTTCCCAAGTACATTTTGTTTTGTAAAGCTCTGGTTTGTTAATGTTCCCAGCTGAATATAACCTGCCCTGAGGATGCAGTGCTGAGACTGGAGAGCTGAGCACCTCTTCCCACAGGCGTATGCCCCATCCATCACACAATGTTCTGCTATTTTATGCCATCCCAAAATGAACAAACCATGGAAAGCTGTAACTCTGCTTAGTGTTTGCACTGTCTGCCTGCTTCTCCCCTGTCTTCCCTGTGCTGTTAGCTCTGATTTACAGCCCAGAGACTGCTTGTCTCTGTACCCCAGCAGATTCACTTTTTCCATTTTGCTATCTCTCTCTCGGCCTGATGCCTGTGCAAGTGGGACAGCACATCAGGCTCAGCCTCCTCCTTAGCAGCTTGTGAGTACATCATGGTTCTCCAAGCAGGGGTTATTTTTACCACCTCCTTCTGCTAGTTGGTGGCACCAATCTGAAAGCAGCTCTCACAGCAGTGTCCTGGCCAACAGATGCTTTGGCCAACAGCTTCCATCTAATGAGATGGGAGCATCACATAGGCAGACTGGGTCAGGGATGCTTGTGCCAGGAGAGGGATGAGGCTTCTCTCCTCATCCCCAGCCTCATTTCACAGTTCCCGTGATGCAGCCTCAGACAGAATCAGGCCTTCCACGTGCTTCCCCTTGTGTGTGCCTGAAAAAACCTCTATGTCACACTTGATGGATTATGGGGATCTCTCATCCTATCTCTGACTGCCACAGCACACAAAATTAAATAAAAATATTAAGTAAGTATTTCCTATCAAAATGTTATGGAGTTTACCTCTTTTCCTTTGGCCAGGAAATTGCTTGTATATTTTTTTCTGCTCTCTTGATTTTTCTTTGCCCAGCTTAAATGCCTGCTTTTGATTAAAACTGGAAAAATCTAATTGTGCCTGTACTGCAGCAGTGTCTCCTGCGAGGCATGGCTCTGTGGCCTGACACTGCCCTTCTCTTGGCTGCAGTGGATGAAGGTATCCCATTCCCCACCCTAAGCCAGTGCAAGCCTCCTGTGGCAGTGCTGCCAAGAAAGTTGCTGGCACAGGGGGAAACAGGTGGACCTTTTAGGGGAGGTTACCTGGGAAAAAGGGCAGTTGGAGATGCCCAAGTGACAGATAAAGTCAAATTTTCACAATATTCTGCTTTTGTTTCTTTCACCTGAGAGACATCAATTTTCAGGGGGGAATTGCTCTTGCCTCTACCTCTTAGAGCCACCGCTGATTTCAGGTCTGGCAAAGAGAGCCTGGTGTGAAGGCAGAGGGCTGGAAGGAAGCGCTCCTGCTGCACATCAGCAGAGACAGCAGACTGAGGTAACCTTTGCAATTACTCCTGTAAAACTGTTCGAGTGCCTCTGTCAGAACCTTTAGACTTTAAAAAAACATTGTTAAGAGTTTTTATTTAATGCTGCTCTACTAGGAAAGCTTTAGGACTCCCCTGCTGTGGCAAAAGGCAGGAGGACCTGAGTGTTGTGGGAGGCTGTGTGCAAACATGGGAGAAGCCTGCAGCACAGGCACAGACACTCTTCTATCCTGGGGGTGCATGCTGCTCACTCATGAGCCATGGGGCCACAGATCTGGTTAAAGTCTTCCCATGCAGACATCTATGGTCAGCATGCCTCTGTCCTGCCTGCCTTTGTGGATGCTTTAACCTGGTGAAAGCTCAGGAAGAGCTCTGACCCGTTTGTGTTGCTTTTCTTGGATGATTAATACAGTGCCGGCCCCAGCTGCTCTCACTGGTTCTTGGAGATCCTTCAGCCACCTGCAAACACACCTAAACACCCACACAAGCCCACACCTTGTAAAACATGGGTTACAACCTATCACAAGGCCCTCTTGTTTTACCCACCACTTACAGATACTGGAACACAAACCCAGCACATCCCATGCACTCTTGCTTGAGTGCACAAACACAAACCCACAGCTTTGTTTACCCTGGTGCTACATGTGTAAGCTGAATGCAAAATGTGTCCTGATGGCATAGGGTTTGTCTTCCAAAAAATACGACAGCCTTTTGTGTGCAGCAGAAGATGAGCTGCACAAGCAGCTCCATGAGAGAAGCAGCCTCCAGCCCAGTTTTGCTGCGGGGTAACAGTGCTGCTGGAGCAGATCCATCTGGCCCCTGCCAAAGCCAGAGCTGCCAGCTGAAGACAAAGACTCCTTGCAGTCTGGAGCTGCTGTGCCCAGACTGGGCTGCAGAGAAAACTGTTGCATCAATACTTACCCAACCCACACACACAGCTCCATGTGCTGTTCGGATACTTAGTGCATGCCCTGTTCCCAGTGCACACATTTCCATGTGCTTCCATATGTAAATCCATAAGATCAGAGGTGCCTTATGCAGCACAGAGAAAGCCATGTGCTAACTCCAATGTGTGTCACACACCTGAGTGCCAGTACTACTCATGGCACTGAAAACCTATCCATGTTCCATCTTCCGGGAGGAACCTGCAGCTTCCGGCACTGTCCATAGCACAGGATCGGGCATGGCTCTTAGGGATGGCCAGTGGATAGACCCCAAACTCAAGTGCCACTGGGATTTCAGAGGTGGGATAGCCTTTGGTTTGCTGGAATCTGAATACTGTGTATGTATCCTCTTTTTAGGAACAAGGACATTAGGAGGAAGTTTTCCACAGAAAGGGTGATTGGGCATTGGAACAGGATGCCCAGGGATGTGGTGGAGTCATTGTACCTGGAGGTGTTCAAGAAAAGACTGGATGTGGCACTTTGTGCCATGATTAAGCTGACAAGGTGATGTTAGGTCATAGGTTGCATTTGATGATCTCAAAGGCCTTTTGCAACCTAGCTGATTCTATGATTCTGTAATTAGCATTGGATATCAGCTGGCTAGTGGTGAAGGGATAACCTGAGGGGAAAAGGGGTTGCCATTAATGGTGGTGGCACTGAAAGGCATTTCTGACAAGTCAAAATCAGCCCTTGACTTGTTGAGAAGGGACTTATTCCTTGATCCTTGAAACTGAAAACCATAAAAAGAGCACAAGTAGCCCACAAGTTATGACTGCTTGCTCTTAGATCATGCTCATTGTGTTTTAGCAGCAATCTCACAAGGACTTAACCTAAGGCTTTGATTTCATATCTCTCTGGGTTGGGGGAGAAATTTCTGGGATCTTCTCTTGCCCCAGGAGTTCAAAGCGACCATGAATAAACTGAGGGATTCAGTTGGGGTTTGCTACGGCACAGACTGGGCTGGGCTCCTGCTGGCTCAGCTCTATCATGGGATGTATCTGTCAGCCCATCGAAGCTGAGGCAGGAGGTTCGGGCTCCTCTGGTCTTGCACTGCCACTGTCACAGCTTGCCTCTGAGCCAAGGTTTCACCCCAGGTTTTTCATACTTCATGTACATGCTGGAGCATAGAAACAGCCAGCAAGACAAGGACAAGACTGAGTGTGCAGGTGACTGTTAATAGGAGCAAATTTCCTTGGAGGGAAATTGAAGGCACGAGTAGGTGCATTTAAGGCTTTTGAGATGGAAAATAAAGAGCAGAAACCTCAAATATGTTGTCCTTATCATAATCACTTATGTACCTCTCCACTCCTCTCCTGCAAAATGAAATCAGAGCAGCATTACCTTGTGGTAATTTGGGGTTCTGACCATTGGTGTTCAAATATTTAAGTTTGTAATGGTCAGGTGAGGTAAAGTGCTATTTGTTCCAAAAAACTTCAGCATTTTGGGAAGGATTCGTGCTGGAGGCAATATGAAGGTGTCAGAACTGTCTGTTCCATTCTGTCTTCAGGAAGGCTAAATGTGGCAGGAAAAATAGTGTAAGATTAGAAGAAAACAGGGGTGAATGCTACAAAGGCTTGGACACTGTGGGCATTTTTGTTGACACCTGATGCACAGCAATGCTGAATCTGTGAGAAGCTGTGGAAACAGGTACTGCCCTGTATCCTTGGAACCACTGTGAAAGAAGATGATGTCTGATAGCATCAGGCTGTGGAAGAACTAGGAAGGGCAGGTTTGGCTCTGAGAGGCTTGCTGTACAGATGGGCAGCATGGCAATACACATCAAAAAGTGTCCTCTGGTGTGTTTTGCCCTTGGTCACACCGCTGAGCCTGCTTTGAGCCCACTTCATGCTCTCCACACTTTCTGCGGGGGTATATCTGAGCTGAGGTCAGGTTTCTTTTGCTGTTAGCTGGGACAAGAAGATAGCAAATAAAATCCAAGAGATAAATGGTGCCTGTTAATCCTTTCTCTGTGTTCCAGTGAACTGGATTTGTTGTTTAACAACCAGCATCTTTCCCTCTGTGCAATGTTCCCCAGAGACAAAATGTTCACCTCCTTACATATCAGGTTCCAGCAAACGGGGATCCAAAAAGGCTTTTAGAAGAGGGATTTCTGCTCAGTCGTGGGTTATTGATCAGTGGAAAGAACAAAATGCTCCTCATGCTGTGGGAACCACATATTCTTGTATCTTTAGCAATAAAATCAAATACTGGCTTTTGAAATACAGCCAGGACATTGCATTGCAGTCCTAAGGCTGCGGCTTCTCACTGGGGTCTTGCTTGTGGCTTCTGCTTCTAACAAGGGGTCAGCAGAAAAGATTTTGTGATGAGGTGAGAAATGTGGTTAGTGTTTTATTCGTGATTCTTCCAAAGTCTCTGCATGAGCGGGAAGCACAGCTCCCTCTTCTCATCTGTCTGCTTCTTTTCCCAAGAGCCTGACCATAACAATGTATGCACTTTATGCACATCAGCATCCTGTCTGCAGAGCATGAACTAGGGAAAGCAGGTTGGGGCTGGATATTATTCTACCACAAGTGTGATCCAGTATTTATCTCCTGGGTAGGAAACAACTCCCAGAGGTGCTGATATTTTGAAAGGAAGCAATGTGAATTGAAGCACATTGCACTCTGCATGGGGGACTGGCTTGTGGCAGAAGAGTTTTTCTCTGGGCTGGTGTGACAGGACATCCTGGCCCAGATAGGATGGATCTATCCATGAACCAGCACAACCTTCAGGGAAGAAAACCATCTGTCTGTATTGGTGGGCCTTGGCTGTACAACCTGCAAATGGTAATTGTATTGCACATTAGGGATGTACTCTGTGTTATCCAGGCAAGCTCCCCTACACATGACCATGTGGTACCTAAGGGTGCAGCAGCTGTGCAGTGGCAGAAGGTTCTACTGTGGCCTTGGGGCCACCACAGACTTCATGGGGCTACAGTTATCAAAGAAAAAGTGCCTTTTCCTTGGACTGGCTGGCAGGGCTGTGTTGGTGTCATGCTACAAGTGTGAGACCTTCCAGTGTGCTCAGCCATGGGCAGGTTTATTATTTAAGGCATAGCCTCAGAAAACAGTATCCCAGAACCATGACTCCAGGAGCTGTTATTTATTAATTTAATTCATTAATTTTTAAAGATCTTTATTAATATTGTTTATGTATTTCTTCTTTAATACATTTCCCTTTTAGTTTTATTAATGCATTTCCCATTCAGTTATCTGCTTAGTGCAGGCATTGGAGTTAGTCATGTCAATACCAGATATTGAATCTGTTGTCCTGCCAGATCTCAGAGGGCAAAGCTAAGGTTGGACATCCACCTGGAAGTCAGCACTTGCTAGTCCTGAAGGACTAAATCCAGACAGGACCCACTGTGTCTTTGGGATTTTGTACCTAACATTTAAGTGTCACAATCATTCCACCTTAAACCTGTAGGTGCTCAGCTAATCATGATAATCAGGTTTCTGGTTTTCTGCCCAACACACTGTCTGAAGTTTCGGACTGGCCTGACCCCATAACTGTACTCAGAGCAGGTCTCCTAGAATAGACCTCCGATAAATGTCAACAAACATTGGCATTTTTGTGCTACTTTGTCCTGCAGTGCAGCAGATAGACCACTAACCTTTGCACAGATAGAAATGAAGACTTGTGTCCAATCCTTACTCTGCCTGATTTGGCTCTGGGATTAAACCTGATTCCACCACATCCTGGAGAGAAGTGTAGGCAGAGGTGACAGAGGAACCCCTGTCTGCAGCTCTGTGCCTGGTTTTGTCACCCTAGGCAGGGTCTCAAGCTCCACGGTTCTGAGGAGAGAGACACATGCTGCTCTTAGCCTAGAGGCTGCCACCAGAGCCCTTCTCCTTGGCCTCTCCTGCTATCTAGCTGACTTCCAGCTTCCTCTGCCACTATCCTGTCTTGTACAGTGAACCCTGGGAACCTAATTCTTGACTGAACCTGTCCGTGGATGAGAAGACACCAAGGAGCTTGGCATTGCCAGGCAACTTGTGAGCTATTTGTGGGCTACTTGGGAGTCCTGAATGTTACAACCACATGGGAAGCTGCTGGTGGTGAGGCAGCACAGTGCACAACTAGTTAAGCCTTTCATGGACTGGTTCAAAGAATCACAGAGAAGGAAGATGATTTCAAAACCAGCTCCTGATTCTGGAGTTCACAGCCACCTCAGGAAGTGCTTACAAGAACAGGGCTGGTGTCAGGCAACAGAGGTCTACAGGCTCCACACCTTATGGGCAATGTGGTATTGAGCAAGGGCACAGGGCTTTGAATTGCTCTTTGATATTTATAATCCTGTTAGGTTTTAAAAGCAATTCTTCTGGTGTGTTTAATACCATGGGCACAAGGAAGACTCAAGAGGCCTAAGGCAAGAGAGAGGATTACTCTTTACGTACAGGCTCAGCAGAGCAATGTCCTGATGTAACAGGATCAGACACCTGGTTGGCTTCTGCACAGAGGACTCAGGCAATCAGCCCCATTTGCCCCTGCCTTATCAGCCATGGCTTCAGGCTGTGAAAAATAGGAATTATTTGCAGAAAAAGTTTTGAGACTAAACAAAGTATTCATTTTCGTTTCTTATCCTTGTTTTCAAGAATGGTTCAAGAGACTCAAACAATTTCTAAACACAGGAGGACCAGAAATGTGTTTTTTTCTGAGCAGAAACTGAGACCTTATTCAAAGACAAAGACTGGGGCTATCACAATAAAAGTCCAAGGCACATGGGTCTGGATGAAGTGCCAGACTGGAGTTTGAGTGTTTGGGTGCAGTGGGGTGAAAGGAAAGGGTTTGTTCTTTTGCAGCCCAGATGTTAGCCACAAGTTAGAAGTCCTGCCCTTGAAGTTCGCACCCCTGTTGCAAGGTCTACACCTTCCACATTACAGCACCGTGCCTTCTTTCCCACTCTGCAGCTTCTCCCAAGGTGCCTGCAAGGAGGCCATGCAAGTCCTGTGCAGGAGGGTGCTGCAGCAGTCCTGACCTGGTGGTGCTCCCCCTCATTGTGGATTTGGACGTCTGATGTCCTGGATAAGAAGGTATTTTCAGGGCTGTTCCACACCAGCAGCTACCACCTCTGCCCATGGAACAGCCACACTTGCTGCCTCTCTGCCCTTGGGAGACACTGTTTTGGAACCACCTAAGAGCTGCACCCAACAGCTCTTTCAGCAGAACTGGGGGATGTATTGCAGGGATGTCTTTGCCCCTACACTGACTTACTGCCAGCAAGTCCACATATAGATCTTGCTATATATAAACAAGCAGGGTCAGAGCTCTATTTTTAGCCTAGCTCAAAATATATCCCTTGCAGTGCATTTCTTGCCACCAATTTCCAGTCCTGTCTTCTTGCCACAAAAAGCTCTGTGAGGTCAATGAGGTCTGTCAGCCCTGAGATCCAAGTGGGGGGACAGGGTAGAAAGCTTTGCTATGGGACATTCCCCAGTACCATACCCTGCCATGACCAAAAAGTGAGGTGGGCACTTGCACTAAAACATCCCTTTAGCAATTCAGGTGAGAAAGTCTTCAGGACAATTTTTAGCATTCAGGGTCAACCACTCTGGAAAATGAAAGCTTGGGCATGGAGAGAGCACTGAGAAGAATTGGGCACTGTAGGACACTTGTCCCACCACTGTAAGTCCCTTCTGCTGTACCAGGTACATACAATTCTGTCCTCTCTAGGGCTGAGCTTTGCTTTCTCTTGTAGCTGATGGGATCAAGGAGTACAGGGCAAGAGCATCACATTTATCTTGTGCCAGTACAGGATGAGATTAGTGCTGCAGTGTGATGGTTCCTGCCACGCTTCAAACATTTCCTGGAGCCATCATGGCAGTGACAAATGAAGTTCTGCTTCTGGCCTCCAGACCAGAGCAACTTTTGAGGATTCTGCATTGGCTTTCCATCTTCCTAAAGCCAAACACCTTTGGAGATGTTTGCAGTACAGCTGATGTGTCACTGCTGCTATTTAACCTGGTTACATGGGGACAGGAGGTGGCTGACCTAAGGCTGGACAGGCAATATTTTTATAAAGGGAAACTTGCAGCCTGTTTGGCTGCAGGTATGGGAAAGGGGTGGAGGTGACATGTGAGAGGGCAAAGGGAGCAAAACCTGAGGGCAGTGACTACTCTTGCAGTGACAGCTCTTGCCCCTGGCCTGCTGTTACGGCCCCTTTCCTCTGGCTCCCGGGGCACCTTTTTGAGGAGTGCACACTCAGCTTGCTCTGGGAAGGTGCAGCAGAGTGTCCTGTGTCATCTCTCCTGCTTCTGTTGTGTGCTCAGGTCCCCTGTGACAAAGACATCCCTAAGGGACAGTTTGCTTTGAAGGGCTCTGGGTTCTAAAGGTTCTCCCACGCTCCCTGGCTTTGCCATGCCATTGCAAGTCCCAGTGCAGCTGCTGAGCTGAGGCAGCTGTCTGAGTGTACGTGCTCCAGCTCAGCATGAGCAGATCATCTTACTGTCTTTCATCACAGGCTAAGCTTAATTTCATTTGCCTTGCAATAGTCCTGGCCCGTCCTGTGTGCATGGCTGGTTACTCATGGTAACTCATGTCACGGTAACTCAGCTCTGGTCCCAGCTCTGGCAATTTGACAGTAAATCTTATGCTAGTTCAGGATTTTTTCTGACTATCTTGGCTTCTGGAAGCCTCTGGTCTGGCAAATACCCCTCCTTTTGTTTCTATAACACTTTCTACACTTCCTGTTATGGAAAGAACATTAAAATAGGATTCCAGTATTCTTGGTAGGCTGGGAAAAGACAGGGGAAGTACATCAACGATTAAAAAAATAATCATGACTTTCTAGCAGTTTCATATCAGAGGGAGACAAAGAGGTTTTGAAACAACCTGTTCTGTTTACTCCTTTTATGAACCATGCATGGTTCATAGTAAATTTATTCCCACTAACTGAAAGGCAAGAGGAAACTAATGGCATTTTGTCTTTCTTAATGTTTATACAGGGGTTAATGTGGATTTCTAAGCAGGGAGACTGGAAGAATCCCAGTAGATCAGTCAGTGGAGCAGACTGTTGTGAACTCCAGTGCAAAGATCCAGAAGCTGCAAATCTATACCAAAAGGAAGACTGTGCACAGAATCATGTCAGCAAATACGTGGAGGAGGAAGGTAAGGATTATGACGATGTGTGAAACAGACAGCTAAGTTCTTACAAGTTCCTTACTGTTGCCCATGATGCTTTTATGGGAAAATACATTAATTTATGATTCATTACATACATAGGATTAATTTTCTAATTCCTTATTTGTAATTAACTAATAATAAATATATAAAGCACAAGTCTTTTAATGCAAAAGTATATTTACAGGGAGGCAGGAGGCTATTGCTATTAAGCAGTAGAAAGTTTGCCACCTTGGGTTGAGTATCAGTATCAGCTGTAACTGAATTTTTCGTTCATGGCCTGATGATTACCAGAATATCAACTAGGAGAAGAAAAAGCTGGTAATGTAGGTTTACTACAGACTCCTGTAGCCTAGGAAGAGTCTGGAGACTGTATGAAACAAGGAAAGACAGCAAAGCTGTTGAGTCATACTGTGCCTTAAAAAAGAATTGCCACTGAGTGGGGTACCCTGATGTCTAGAAGGGCACAACTAGAATTTCCTGCCTGACTCCTGCATCCCTCCCACCACAGATCACAGAGCACTCCCTGCAGACAGTGCATTCATTGCAAACTAACTTCAGACAGCACAGAGGATAAAACCTGCAATAACTTTAAGGTGCCATGGGACCAGGATGTGAATGATCAAGAGCAAACCGGGTGTTCTTGTTCCCGGCTGCAGTAGGGGTACAAAACTCCAGGATTATTCTAAGAGACAGACTGTATCCCACCTCACCATGGAGCCAAAATATATTGCTCTGGCTGTGACCTGTGATGTCTGATGAGGTACACTGACCCCCAGGAGGCTGGGAAGAAGTAACAAGCAGTTTGTTGAGACTGAAATGGGCATCTGGTCTGCTGGCCATGGGGGGCCTCATGGTGCTGAGGAGGTGGGCAAGCAGACCAATCAGCTAATCAGATGGAGATAGGATCCCCATCTTCCTCTGTTTGGTCATGTCTGGGATTTGGTGGGGTAGTCCCGTCTGAGAAGGATTAATTGGGAGACCTGAGCTGCAACAGCTGACTCTGGAAACAGCAAAAGCTCCTGAATTTGTGGTGGATATTGGGCCAAGAGACTTGCTCTGCTCTCAGTGTAATGCATGGCAAAGCTCCCACCACTGTTGTCAGCTACTGACAGCAGTGGGACGAGCTTTAGGAAATCCTGACCTACCAGCTTGTCTTCTAAGACCAATCTCCTTTTTTTTTTTTTTTCCCCTGCACACCTGTCTTCTCACAGCAACAGCTCATCTCTTCTCAGTTCCACCATTTAATTGTATATGGCAATTTAGTGACTAAAAATGTAATGGGAAATTGGCACTTTCCTTCTGTTAACCCTTAAAATGTCTCCCTTCAAGCTTCTGCTTTTCTCTCACTTCCAGATATCTGTGAAGGGAATATTTGGATATCCATAAGACTAAGAGCAGGATCAGGCAGGCAAAAAAGCTGGCCAGTGCCTAATTCCTGATATATCACCATTTTGTGGTAAAGAGAGAATCCATGCTGTCTGGTGGATGCAGTGGCCAAAGCTCAGATTCCCTGGGTCCCTAACATGGGGAGGAGAATGGATGAAGAAGCAGAGGAGACTAGAGTTTGAATTTTGACCACAGCCTGTTTGCTGCTCCCATCGACAGTGCCCCAAGTGCCAATTATAATTTCCTTATTCTTTATATTTGGCC
The DNA here is from genome assembly GCA_013399915.1 of Illadopsis cleaveri. NCBI lineage: Eukaryota > Metazoa > Chordata > Aves > Passeriformes > Timaliidae > Illadopsis > Illadopsis cleaveri. Next base: position 177,611 of record VXBB01021727.1, on the reverse strand, counting down.
AGGGCAAATGATAAAGTGGGGTGAAAGCCAAAAATAAGCAGCCCTCAGAATAGCCTTCTCCACATCTTCCTGCTAATGGTATCTCTGAAGAAGATTGCTTGTTCCCCTTCAGACAAGCTTTCAGAGGCTATTTTAATCCATTTTTAGTTGCAAATAGCACTTATCAGAATAAGTGTGGGCTGGTCGCCAGCTCCTTCAGATCTTTGAGGCCTGGAGGGGCAAGTCTCTGAAAAATAACTGAGTATGCTTCTAGTGCATGTTCCCCTGCCCAGGGGATTTTGGGGACATTACAAGGAAATATTCATCTGGTGGAGCAGAGCCCAGGAATCAGTGCTTTACTAAACCAGCGATTCCTCTGTCATCAACACTTGTTCCCAGGAATCAGAGCTCTTGTTCCTGTCATCAGTGGGGTTGCTTCAGATTCAATTTTGCAATCATTAGGAGGCAGAGAAGCAAGGTTGGCAAAAAGGTTAGAGAGTCACTAATTTCTGAGTCACTGCTTAGAACATGACCCTAGCTAATTGTGTTCAAAAATCCTTGCTGACAGTCATCTCATGGCCACTCTGGTCTCCAGTGAGTTCACCAAGTTCATAAACTGTTCAAAGTTATATTTTAGAAAATGCCATATTGAACATTAATTTGCATTCCCAGGGAAGGAAACCTGGAGCAGGTTGAAGATTAAATGATTAATTATTTAAAAGATGAAATGGCCCCTTTCCCTGGAGAAATTTTGATACCAGGCACTACCTGGGCAGCTTGCCCTACTGCTCTGTCCTGGACTTTGGAGCTGTCATCTTTCATCAATTCTAAATCAATTTTAACATATCTTAGGAATAATATGTATGGTGACTTACTGCCTGACTTCCCTGGGAAAGGGGTGGCAGGCAAAGGAGAAAACCCCGACAGAGGGCTTGGGGGTAGCATGAGGGATCTTGGGGTCTGATAGAGGCTGCCATAGGAGAAATTTAGGAAAATATTGCTACATTCATGCTGCATTGCTGTCCTTCAGCATTTGTCATAGTGACTTTGAAGACCACTTGATCTGGCCTTGATCTATTTATATCTCTTATATTCAAAACCAGGCATCTGAAATGCAGATCAGAAGGGGTTCATGAACAGTACTATGCAGAAAGCCTGTTGAGTGTGTGATACCTGAGACAGTTTTGGATGCATGATCCTGGCGCTGCATCAGCAAAATAATGATAAACTCTTTGCTATGATGGGGGGAATTGTTGCATTTAATCAAGAATACAATGGTACCGATCCATTTTTCTCTCTCTCCTGGCCTGAGACCCAGTTATATGTTTTACGATGTGCAATATGTGTGTTCATATGTTTTGACAGTCACAATAAACATTTCAGGATGATATGGGAATTTTCACAATGTTGCTAAGTTCTAGTTTCTTTATTATTTTAAAGGGTAAAGCCTGGTAGCAACAGAACCATCAGACATGTTAATGTGTACATGCAAACAAGCCTACAAGGAGTATTAGCCAATCTTTTTCTCCCTATTTTATTTCAGTGTTTGTGAGAGGAAAGAAGACTTGGCTGGAGGTGAGCAGGCAGATCATATTTCTAATTATGTCAAGTTTGAAGGCTGACTAGACAATCCTTGTGGCTACTGTTGACCTCCATCCATGCACTGTCAGGGTCTTGTGATCTGCCATTTGTTGCCTGGAAAATGCCAATAAATCTGACTTACCAGTTGTGTGTCATCCTCTCAACACCAGTAGGGCAGTTACAATTTTCCTATTAAATACTACTCCTTTAACTTGATTGTATAAGGGTTGCAGCAAAAACCAAAAAGCAGCCCTTACCTACTAGCTCGTGTCAATTCTGTTTCACTCTGTTTCCACAGATGCATTGGGCTGTTGAGCAGGGCAGTCTTTAAACAGTGGAAAGAGTAGGGGATGACTCACTCTGCTGCAGCAGGCTGGGGATGCTTCTGCTTGCTGCCTCCAGGCTAATTAATTTATCATGAAAGTGGAGGAGTTTTGCTGAATGTCACCATGCTTATTTTCCCTGCCTGGGCTTCTCCCATTATTTCTAGGTGGATCTTTAACGGAAAAATTTGGTCTGGCATCTGTAAGTGCACCCGTCCCTCTGATGATGCTGCAGGCCTAAATGGGAAACCCCAGCAGCATTTTTGATTGCGTGACTCCAGGCCCTGCACCATGACAGCATGCCCAGGACACGTCAGAGACCACTCTGCTCAGAGTGGGGATAACACCTGAAGTCCCATGGAGAAGGCAGCTGCTCCTGGCTCACTGCCCCACGTTCTTGGCTGCTTTCTGCCTTGGTGCCTTACTTGTTGTGCCAGCTGGAGCCTTGGGGGAGCTGCTGCTGATTTAATCGTTCAGTAAATTCCCCTGTGCAAATACAGATGAAAGCATCCCCCTCTCAGGGAGGGCTGGTGCCAGGAGTGTCAGACAGCAGTCCAGATAGTTGCATGGAAAGCTGGAAAGGACATTTTATGATCTTACCAACAGGTTTGAGTCACAGATGTCCTTCCACTCATGCACTCCTGAATTCAAATCCTGACGTGCCAACTGCTTTGTCACAGCTATTCCTACTCATGACAAAGATTGATTTACTCTGATGCAGATTATTCATGGAAGTCAGCTTTGATATGCATGCTATGTAGTAAAGCTTGGGCATCCTCATAGCTACCAAAAGTTCTGCAATGCTTTCAACTGGGGAATAAACCCACCCTTTTCATCTCAGCTCAGCTGAATTCTCTCCCCTGCATTTTCAGGGGTAGGTGCTGCTCTTCACCTAGCAAGGGGGCATTCATGATATTGAATTTAAGTAGAGGGTTTAGCATTTACAATTAAAAGAAAGCTTCCATCTCTGAACATCTAAAAGTGGTAGCTGATGAAGTAAAACCGAATGCTTGTGGGGAGACTCTTTACAGGCCAAATGAGAAGGGATGAGCTCTGGCTGTTCATATTTGACCACACCATCTGCAGACGGTCACGGGCTCCATTTTGTGTTGAGGAAATGCTGAGGGTAGATTGTGAGAAGGAAGGAGGAAGCAACCAGGGGCTTAAGGAATGAAAGGAGAGGAAACAAGAAATGACACCTGAAGGCAGGAGACTGGCGGAGAATGTCAACTCCTTACACTCACAGTGTTGCAGAAACGAAGAGGAGACCTTACCTGAGTAATGAGGGGAACAATGTCTCTGTATCTGGGTGTTGTATTTGTTTAGGTTTTTTTGAAAATGCACTAAATGTTTGATTTAGTTTTTGGATATGTATATAAATACAGGGGTAGAGCTTATCTTAAAAGGCTTGGATTGCAGTCTAGTAAGCAAAGATTCCTCCTCATTTCCCATAGTTCCCTTGAAGTCAGCTCCCAGGGCAGAGGCAGTACAGAGTGTGCACGTATTGTAGGGGTGGCAATACAGAAATGAGTAAGCAAAGGGCTGCCTCTTGCCTTGAGTTCAGAGCACTTGGACATGCTGTCCTGGTGGCAGGCACACACCAGAGACAGGGGGCAAAGTTTGCTCTTTTCCCGACAGGCCAAAACTGTCTTTAGCATCTGAGTTCCCACCCTGTCCTCCACCGCCCTCTCGTAAAGGGCACTTGGACAGAACACTGTTTTGGATGGGCTTCCAAAGACCTTTTAAGGCTGTGGGGTTTTTCCTTTATAGCTGCAATTTACTGGTAAAACTTGTCTGAATTATGTAGGCTTTTTACGGTGAAACGGGTTCAAGAATCTCTATTTTTAGTCCAGCTCTAAACAAGTGCAAGAATTACCGCCTGCTAGTCTTGTGTTCCTCTGTGACCCCTTCCCTCCCCAGGGCTGTCAGCTTTCTGTGCCAGGTAGTCGTAAGGTGGCAGGAACAGTCAGAGAAACTGGATTATTTAGTCTGAAAGGAATCCTAAGCTGCTTTTCCAGAACCACAGAAAGCCAATCAATCCTCTTGATTTGTTACAACAAGCTGATGTGACATTAACTAGCAAGCCCAGATTGCTCTCCGAACAGGATACCTGGAAAGCATTCCAGCTTTTGGAAGATTGTTGATCAGGAGAGAGCATGAGGTAAATATAAGCATGCAGTACTGAAGTATTGAGTGTGTATGTGCACTGTTGACACAGAGATGTGTCTGCACGGTATGTTACAGATATTTAAAACGCACATTCCATGACGAGAAGAGCTGTACTTGAAAAACCATTTGCAATCATAACAAGGACTCGGGATGACCTGCAGAAATGTTAACTGTGGCAGAGTTCCTCACTCCAATATCTGTTTATATAAAGCATGTATGTACTGTCCCTTTGTTTTATATACAAATTGACATGGAGTCCATCCCGGGAAGCTTATGATCCAGGCTTAGCACTAAAGGATGCTGACTGTGGCTCGGATGGGAGTGGCTGGAAAATACACAGGACCTCACCCTCAGAAGAGACAGTGATTGCCACAAACCCACTGTGCTAATGCCTACGCATATTGTTTCTCATTTGACCCCAGTTCCAGCAGGCATCAAACAACCTTGCAGAACACCTATAGCCAGCTGCCCCAGGAGGAGCCCTGGGGAGCAGGAATTATGGGCTACACCATTCTGAGGCTGCCTCTGCAGCACACACATGTGTGTCCTGTCCCAACATCAACCTAACCTCTTGCCTCCTCTTCAAGGTTCAGCTGCAGCTAATCTACCAGCGCAGCTTCCTTATATACACCTCCTTGGAGAGAGGATTTTGTAGGCTCGGTAAAAGCCATGAAAGTAGCTCCAGTCTCCTAGTCCCCTTCTCGGTATAGGGGTGGTCCTTGGAAGTGCAGAAAATGTGCATCCACCTTGCAAAGTCAGTTCCCTGCCTACTGGACTTCTCACCGCTGGCTCTATGGCTGAAGCTGCCCAGGCTGTTGCTCTATCACTAGATCCCTATGGCTGAGGATGGGATGTTGGTGTGAGAGATGGTAAGCCTCAGGTGGAGGGGCTTGACTTTGGATGGCTGGGCTGTGTCCCAGGGCTCCTGTGTGTCGCTTGATGCAACTTGAACCCTCGTGGTCAAACAGTTTTGCAGAGCAAGCAGAGAGGCTCTCAGGGCAAGTCCAGCAGGGCCTATGTGGAGCTGGTTTCAAGGGGCTTTCTCACACAGAGTAAGGTGCACATGGAGGGAGGTGACATGCTTCCTGAAAGGTTGTGGCCTTCATCTCTTCTCCCTTGCATCTAAGTAGTGAAAAACCATGGGGACTTGAATAGGTAAAACCTGTAACTGGCAGATCATCTTTGCTTTCTGTTGCCAAAAGACCATTGAGAGCTCAGCACAGGCCCTGTTCTCCCTCCTGGGGACACCTGTGAAAGTCTTGCCTTGTCTGTCCCAGCTCTCTTCTTACGCCTCCCTCCACACTTCCCCAGCTCACAAGTGGTTCTGAGGATGTGAAAGGAAAGGACAGCCTTTATTCCAGCTCCCAGAGCATAGCCATGCCCTGTGATGCACCAGAGGGATTCACCTAGGGCTGGAAGGGCAACAGCAGTAGGCATTGGCAGGGTGCAGCTCTTGGGCTGTGGGCCAGCTTGGCATGGCACAGCCCCCTGGGCTGTAAGTCCCAGGGGTGAGTTCCATGTGGATTATTGCCTCTCTGCTTCCTGCAGAGCAGCACCAAGGCATCTGTTGCTGCTTTTCTGCTCAAAATATACTCATCTGCAGACTGAAATGAGAACCAGCTGGTGCTTGTTGGGACTTATTTTAGAAAAAAATAATCTTCTGTAAAGCATTATTCTGTTTTGAGTTCTTGTTTCCTTTCCCATCTGCCCAAGGAGCTGGATTTGTAGGTCTCCCACTGTCTGCATGTCCTCACTCACGGCATGGCTCCTCTGTGCTGGGTCCCAGTGTGGTTCCAGTGGGAAAGCTGGGCTTACATTTTTCCCCAGACGTGCACAGGGGGAGAGCTTGTGCAAACTCTGTTTGTTAGTTGGGTATGTTTTCATCTGCTTATGGTTTCCCTCCTCCTGAGTTTCCTGGATTTGAGCAAACCCAGAAATCTCAAAGCAAAACACCACTGAAACACCATCTGGTTTCACATCAAAACAGCACTTCCCAGGCAATCCTCTGCCAGAGCTTGTCTCCCTTGCAGCCTGCAACTGCACATTGTCACTGGCACCAGCACAAAGTGGCTGGTTTGGTGGTATTCTCACCCACAAATCCTCTGCAAATATACAAAAACACAAGGCACAAGACCAGCTTTCTTTTGCTGGGCAGAACAAACTCAACAACACTGAGCAATCTCTAGACTGTAATTTTTACACCTTCCTTTGTTTTCTGTGTTTGATTTTATGAGAGTAAAAACCTCTGCCTTATTTGTTTAAAATGAGAGGCCAGGTGTTGCTCCCAGTTGCATGAAAATTAATCTACATTTGCACTCAAGTTTTGCAGAACAGGAATACTTCTGTGACCTCTTTTTTGTTTTCTACAGATGTCCTTCCTCTTTTCTTCAGTTGTTGGCAGCTATGTGAAGGGTTTCCTCACTAGATTTTTAGTATTTATCAAAGAATTTGTGGCTTTCAAAAAGATTTCATTTTCTTTTGAAACTTCTAATAGTAATTAAATCTCTTTCATAACACAGAACAATTTGTTCAGATGTATTTCAGTGTTTTCAGAGGTCTTTTCTGTTCTTCCTGGGCACTTTTCATATTTTTAAGACCAGAGGGAACTTTACGATTATCTGTTCTGACAATAAATCTCACCCAATAATTTCTGCTCCAACATTTCTTGAGATGCATTGTATCTTTGAAAAAAGGCTGTTTTTTCTTCAGCTCAAGGTCTCAAACTGTGGAAGCTTATCCCATTCCTACGTAAATGGTTCTAATATTTAATGGCTTTTGTTAAACTTCCTATACTTCCTCTGAATTCGTTTGGCTTCTAACCACTGCATCAAATTATATTCCTGAGGTTTTTTCTCTACTTTATTCAAAAGCCTTATTTCTTACACTTTCATCTGGTGCTGGTAATTACAAATCATCTTTTGACCTTCTGTTGGGTAAACTTGGATTGACCTTCTTAAGATTCTTGCTAGAAGTATGTTTTCCAGATGCTGTATCTTTCTTGAAGCTCTTCCTTGACCTCTTGACCATTTCTGTGTTGTTTTTAAACTGTGAACACTGACATAAAACTAGACATTCTCTTTCAATACAGTGGAGTTGTTTCCACTGCTGCCTCAATAGCAGTGTATAATAAGATAATGCCACATCTCTGCCATTGCAGGACATTTTTGTGCTTTTAGGTCCAAGAATCAAATTTTTTCTAGCAACAGGAATATATTTAACTATGTACCATGACCCTTGGGTAGAGTCAATATTAACCATCCCTTATGGAGATGCTGTTTTGCGAGGCACTGTCTTCCACTGTATCCATGTAACCCTCACCATCCTTTACTACCATATGAGTGATCCAAATGTGGATGCATTAACTACTATAATGTACAACTTAATTTGTCATGATGGACTTTAGGCTTTTAGGTGGACCTGTATGTCTGAGCATGCTCTTTCCAAGCTCACCATTTTTGTATCACAGTTAATGCTACCTGCTTTCCATGAGCAAAACTAATGTTGTGGATTGATGTTTTCTTATCACAATGTCAAGCCAGGCTGTAAAATGACTCCTGACATAAATGTACTGATTAAGTTATCTGCATAAAATAAACTAGTGATGTCACCAAATATGGGACTGTGTTTTAATAAGACCTGGTCCCATAAAAAAATAAGCACCTTTCCTAGAGAGAAAGTGGAATTTTTGTCTCTGCAGATACTAAAACTGAACCAGACAAGTCCCTGAGGAACCTCACCACATAATCACACCTGTTTGTGCAGAATCTTGGATGAGGTGACTTCCAGAAGTCCCTCCCAACTCCAATTTTTCTGTAATTATATAATTATGTGACTAATTAGGTCACTACTTTTAATAACTGTCACTATTCTCTACAGTCACCTTTCTGCATTGCACCATGTTCCAAAGACAGGTTAACTGGAATAGGCCCTTCGGATTTAAATCTCTTTTGTATAAAATCTACTTCAAGAACAGTGTTTATGGATTAAATAGAGAGCATTTCATTATCAGGTGATCCTGCTCATGCCAAATACAAAACAGAAGTGCTTTCCAAAGATGTGTTTCTCTGCAGGTTGACAATGCTATGTTGGGTGTTTGCTGTAAGTGTGGCTTGGGGCCTGACACTGGGGTGGCTGCAGAGATTTGTCAGGGGCCTCTCTCTTGCACTCTGGCCAAACAGAGTCAACCAGAGTCTGTGGCTGGGCTCCTGTCGTCCCTGGAGCAGGGCTACCAGGCTGGCAGTCTCCAGGAGAGGTCACTCCTGCCTGCCAGAACGTGTCGGCACTGGACAGGGAGCTGCCTCTTCCTAGGGCGCATCCGTGCCCTTGCCTCGGCAATATGCAAAGCATGGTGGGCAGGAAAGACATCTCTTGAAGGTGGTGAAAGGTGCTTTTCCTTTTCTCCTCAGTCTAGCTTTCCCATTCTGGATGCATCCAGTAATATCAGGAATGTCAGGCCTGTGATTTCAATAAAACCTATTTGATCACATTCATTTTAATAACAGAATATTTCCAAATTGTTTTGTCTCTCTAATCACAGCTCTCTTCTTAAATACTGTGAATAGCTAATCTCGAGCTCCTGTTTTATTCCAATTCTTAATGGTAGCTTTTGATCAAACACCATTGTTCTAATCAGGACTGGAAGAGATCTCCGAAGATCACCTGCTCCTTCCATCCACTCAAAGCAAGACCAACTGCAAAGTCACTCAGGGCTATATCTGGCTGATTACTGAATATCTTCATTAATGGTGAATTTGCAGCTTCTCCAGGAGCTTCTTGCATTGCTTGACCAGCTTCATCAGGGTTTGTTTTATGTCTTAGTACCCAAGGAAAATTCCCTTGCTCTGTCCTTTGTTGACTCTATGTAATCCTATTGTTGTGCTCTTTATTGTGATCTTCTAATGTATTCCTGTATCAACTTTCCCTTCCATTTCCCATATTAGTCTTGCTGCCCTTCCTGAAGTGTCTGAACAACAGGGGCCAAGCATGTACTTACTGTACTCGGGGAAGTCTGGGGCACTACAGCTCTGCAAGTGTGTTTCATATTGAGAAATATGCTCTGGTGCTAGAGAAGCATGCTAGGGCAGGAGGCAGCTGGAACCCCTGGAGGGGCCTCTGGGGTGACATGGGGGACCACATGCCCAGAGCTGTATTTGCGCAGCCATTTACCCACCTCCATGACACAGCTGCTGCTTGGTTGCTGCCGCCTGAGCCAGGCATTGTGCTCCGGCTGCCTTCCCTGTTTGTTTTCTTCCTTGTGGGTTCAGTTGTTTTGCATCTGGAAGGCTGAGTGGGTGGTATGTAGTTTCTGTACGCTCTGTTCTTTCACTGGGTTTGGTTTAGTCTGTGTTTTTAAATGCAGATAGTGCTTCTCAGAAGGAACATTACTGTCATTGAATGGCATCATCCATCTAAATACCTGGTTTAGATTTTACACCAGAAAATCTGATGAGATACAGCCTGACATCTTCTTTTCTTCATCTGGTTAGAGGAAGTCATGATGTTTTTTCAGGGAAATCTTTATTCAAAGATCTGAAAATGTATAAACAAGTAGATACTTCCTCTACTTTCCTTTGTCAGGCTGTCAGAATTTTCCCAGGCCACAGTGGTTTGTGTTTTTCACTTGCTGTTCCTTCTTTCAGATGACAACAGAGAAATGAGTTGACAGGCAGTGGTATCTGAGGCAGAGACTTGCTCTGGGCAGACAAGCACTCAGCTTTAAAGAAAACTTTGCTGTACTTTTGGCAAGGCTGGATCAGTGACCCTGCCACAGAGCAATGATGACTTCTGTCCAAGGGTATTCATACTGCTAAAATATACAAAATGCCTGAAAGAGCTGTTCCCTGGGACTGTCCTTTGTGGATGGGAAGGTGTGCACGGCTTTTTTCCAAGGGATATAGGCTAGGCTCAAACCTGAAAACATAAGCATGGGTTGACTTACTTACAAAGGCTGCCAGGAGTTCAAATAGTATATTGCTTTCCAGACTCCTAAGTGGAGGTCCTTACCTTTATTCTGCTCTCACTTACAATTTTATTTCAGCAATATAAAGTGTTGAACCAGTAAAAGGGCTGTCTTAATCTACAGGCTTCTCATCTGTTTGTTTTGTTTGGACTCAGTCAGGAGTTTGAAGGCTGAGTGCAGGGAAATGACTGGGACAGCTGAGGTCTCTCTGGTCTTCGACTGTCAGGATCAGACCTCAGCAAGTCACAGCACCTGTCTCTTGTTAGATGGGAGCAGAAAAGTATGCCTCAAACTTGCATAGTTATATTGTGCTGGTTTGAGCTTAAAACAGGAAAGGATGAGCAGCAGTGGGTGGTAGGGGTTGTGCTAGTGTGTAACATGTCCATGTTGACTGGAGACAGCAGTCAGTGGGGAAAGGAGCTTTGCTAGGCTCATGAGAGAGGAGCAGGGTGAGGAGAGCCTTAGCCATGAGATGGAAAGGAGTTGATGCAGGTGTCATGTGTCCTGTGTTTTAGAAGCCCATGTGATGTGTTGGAAGAGTTATAGGCTGTGAAAAGAGAGAAGAGTGAGGAATAGAACACAAGGACAGAGAAAATGAGATCAGAAAGAAGGAAGGGAAAAGCTGGAGTGGTACAGACCTCTTGAAAAGGGAGTGGTCAGGCAGGTGAAATTTTCTTGTTGAAATTTGTGATGGCATCCAAGTTCTAAATACTAATTGTGCAGCCAGACACAAAGGGCATACAAAGAAGCTCAGGTCTCAGGACTGTGACTTGTCCACTTGCCTTGTCTCTTCTACTTGTTCTTCCTTCATCTGTCAGCCTCACGCTATGGCTGAACAAAGCTGGAGGTCTCCAACCTTCTGCACATGAGTCTTGTGTAGAGAACAGGGCCTGCTGCCTTCTCTTCTTGTTCCCAGGGAAGGACTCATCATTGCTGTGAGGCACACTGGAGCATGTCAGGCGTCTTCTGAGTGAGGCAGCAGCTAATCAGTTATGTCCATGAGAAACTAGTGACCAAGAAAGGGTTATGGGGATGAACATGAGGAGTGTGGGACAGAGGGATGCACAATGTGGCTTTGGTTGCTTGAGGTAGTCAAGGAAGTACCCAGCAAGGTGCTGTTTACATTGCCTTGTCAAACTCCAGAACAGATGCCAGTGTTGCCTGGAGTCCGTAGGTATGGCCATTCCTCTGTTAACCTTCAGCACCCTTATGGGACTATGTATAGGAAGGAATAAAAGCCAAAGGTATGCATGTTCTCCTCTGGTAGATGTGAAGCCACAGAATAATGTTCTGTAGCCTCATACGAAGGTTACTTGGTAGCTGTTTGACAGAATTTTGTCCTTATTAGAAGTGGATGTTGTGTTGAAAAGTCAGAGCAGAGTAATGCACCTCCCCAGAGAGCTGCCTTGCCTGTTCTGGAGGCCTTGCAATGCTGTGCTAAGCCCATGGTGTGGGCTGCGTGGTGTGGGGAGTCAAATGTGCCATGCCTAATGCCCTCTGAAGCCTGTACTGAGCGCACAGAGTTGGACCACAGGTGTAATGGCATCTGTATGGCAGAGGGTCCACTGCAGGGGCACCTCTGCTCCCTTGGGCCCACCACTGAACAGTGGTGCCTTCCTGTAATACCCAGGTCAATTTTTCATGGGCTTTATGAGTTGCACTCATGAAGAGACACCTTCCTGATGTAGACTCACAGCCGGCTGTGGTTCATGGCATGCATCAGCCTGTTATTGTTATGATACTGATCATGTATTTCCTTCTCTCACCCACTGCCTTTCCAAGGGGAAGCTGTGATAATGACAGGTCTTCTTTTCTTTGTCACAGAAATTGGGTATAATTGCTCCATTTTGGCAGCTTTAAGATGTGCAGCAAGGGAACAGGCAGGGTTCTTTCTTAAGACATCAGTCATCTGAAGCATTTGGTAGATGGCACATCAGAGCTGGGAAATGACTCAACTATCTTTGTTAAAAGCAATCACTCGGCTCTGGGAATAAAATTAGAGGAAGAGAGCTGAGGGAGGTGCAGGAGGGGAAAGGACACTTGAGCAACAAAACCAGAGATGCTGCATTCTGTGTCACTGTCATAGCACAAGAGTTTCTTCTTGCCAGAGCTGTATCTGAATCATCCCTTCAGTCAAGGAGCTATTCATCAGTCAGCCTACCCAAAGCAAAAAAGGGCGAGGTGTCCCAGAGGGTAGAGGAGGTTAGTGGGTGCAACTGGGCTCAGCACAGCCATGCTGCTTGTCAGCAGCATGAGGATGCTGGACTGAAGCTCCTTCATGAGTGACTGCAACAGTGTAATTTCTGTGAGGGTGTTGAGGTGAGCTCAGACCTCTGTCCTAAACCTCTGGGATCCCTTAGAGAAGTGTGTGGAAGTGAGTGCTCTGATGTCTGCCTAAATCTTATATATCTCTTGTTTTCAATTTAGTTTTGAGCTCAGCAGAAGAACCCCAGCTTCCCACTTTCTGAGCTAAGATGGGCTGTTATTAGTGGAAAACCTCTTTAAGGGAAGTGAGGATTGCCAGGGAATTACATGGTCTGATTAAACTGGCTTCCTGTTCTCAATTGACAATGGTGTATTGGAACCAGGGTAGCCTCCAGGTTAGCCCTCTGCCCAGGGAGCAGTGACGTGCTGCTGAGTGCCTGAATGGGCTGCAGCTTTGCCCTCCCGTCACAACACCGGAAACATCCTAACTGAGAGCCATTCCTCCTCTTGTCTTGGCTCACAGAAACATAGATAGGTTGCTCTTGCCTGCCAGTGAGCCTTTGCAGATCTTGTGTGACAAACTGCTTCATGGCAAAACAAGCTGCTTCTCAGTGGGCGTAGCAGGGACTGGCTTTGTTTGTTTTTTCTGCTGCCAAGGTCTTGCTTATCTAACCTCCATTTCAGTTCTGTTCTGAGTGGAAATATTCTTATTTATGCAGCTGTGGCAGAGGTCCTTTTTGTTTTAACTCTTCTAAGTTTGAACTTGTGGAACAGAAAATCTCTCATGGTGGCTCTGTCTTCTTCTGGATGAAATGTGGTGCCTGATACATGAGTTGTACAGATGAGCACAGGTCAGTAAATCTGTCCACTGGTCAGTAATGGGCCAAAGTAATTTCTTCAGTGCATTTGCACATCTACTTAATTGCATCTAGTAGATGTTGATTTGGGCCTTCTCGGTCCAAGTCACCCCGTGCCAGTAACATCCAGAGGCTCAAAACCTGATACAAGTTATACATGGATACAATCCCTGCTCCAAAGAGAACTCAGAGGTGTGACACCATAGCTGAGGGACTCATTGAAGAGCACCCTGTGTCATCTCAGTGTGGGTTTGGAGACCATCTGCTGGGATGTTCTGTGCTTGGGCACATCTATTTGTGTTACTCTACAGCTGGGCTGGGGGCTGCTCATGAGGAGGCTGGTCACTGAGCACACAGTGCTTGTAGCCCCCCATACCATATAAGAAGATGTAGCCTTATATCTCAGAGACCCTATCACTTTGTCCCAATATTTCTGTCTTCTGTCTGGGTACCAGCATCCCTGATGGCCAACAGTGACTTGGCAAGGACTGTTGTGACAGTGGGGACCTGATGGTCTTCACACACTGATGGACCTCTTTGATTGTGGGAACTAAAGTGACTGGGTTTTCTGTTATACAGAAAACTGTATTCTTTCTAATAGAGAATTCAGTGATTTGCAGAATATCTGATGCCTCCTACATGGCCTACTGAAGTGTGAGGACTCCATGGCCTCAGTATTGCAGCTGTACCCAGTACTGTGCATTCCTAGGTGGTACTGTGAATTCATGCAGAAATGTGATTTCTTATATATTGCTTCCTTTTATAGTCTCTCAATGCACTAGCTTGTATTCTTGTTTAAATACTCCAAGCTCTAGGTTTGCTTAGTTCAGCACAGTCTGTTCAACACAAAGGAAAGTCAGTCATTGGTGATTAATTGGAACATGCTTTCCTTTCTTAGCCGGGCTTTTATTGGCTGTGCAAGTGCCTGTTTCCAAAAAAAAGTTTGTCTCTGTGACTCCACTCTGAAAAGCACCTACCTGTGCTAGGTTATAATTCCACAGTAATTAATAAAGGGTTGCAGAGCCTGTCTATTTAGTGTGGGCCAGTGTGTTTCTAAGTACTGTGACAAATTGGTTAAGGGAGCACATGTACACCATTTGCTACAGCTGATGAATGACAGTAACAGAATTACCCTGTCCATTTGCATGCTCAAAGGATCTTGATATGGTCCTAATGACAGCTCTCCTGTTGCTTGTGTGAGAAGAAATTGTAATTTTGGGAGCAAGCAGAACTAAGTACAGCTTGTTTCCACAAGCTGAGTAGGAACTGAGCAGGAATGTTTCAACAAAGCTGATGCAATTAGTAAATGTGTGTGTGTGCTGAAGCAGAAATGTTTCATGAAAACATATGTGATCTGACAAATTTTAATTGTCAGTCTCATGTTGGATAACTTGCCTGTTGCATGACATGTTTGATCTGAGAACTGCACAGAAACAAAGCTTCTGAGGTTTGCTCAGGAACTGATGCCCTGTAGCCAGTCCAGCATCATCTGGCTGGCTGAAGTAGGACTTGTTTTGCCTCTAGAACCTGGAAATTTGATTCTTGTGTGAGGCTGATGTAACTCTTCAGTTTTGTTGTTGCTCACTCCCAAATACCTTTGCTGTCCTTATTCACTGCTGAGCAGCCATGACATTGGAAAAAGACCCAACTAGGGCCATTTTACTCAACAGCTACTGAAGTCCTGGTCTGCATCTAATGTTTTAGTATCCAGTATCAGAATTTCTGAAATAAAGTCTTACAGGATTTCACCTTCATAGAAAACTTGCAAGCAGTTTTAATGCACATTTGAAATTATATTTCAAGCTATTGAAAATGTTTACAGAAATGAAATCCTATTAGTCAGCTAGCCTGAGACCTGACTTCCACCTTATTTTTGCTGAAATTTTGAGCAGATGTGGTTGGAGGTGTTGTGACAACCACTACACTCTTAGATAGCGGTTGCTTTTCTTGCTGTTTAAAATATAATTTACACTGAGGTTTACTTGCACACAGGCTCCAGAGGCTCATCCAGTGGAGACTAAGGGCAGAACAAATTTCGCCATTGCTAAAATTCTTTGCAAGAAAGAAAATCGTTTCACAGGTTCTGATAAGATATTGGTCTGTTCTGCTTTACAGAATGAGTTTGAAGGCCAATATCACGAACAAAAAATAGTGTTAGTATTTTCTACATTCAGGAGATGTTCCTTTCTTGGGAATTTGGTCACAGGTATATTTAGGGCTTGAACAAAACCCCACCCCAGAGAATCAAAACCTCTAGGGAAGTTTAATTGTTGGCTGAAGAGATCCTATGACCCAATTCTACATAGTTGTATCAAATCTGAAATATTATGCCTCTAAAGCCTTGGCATGCCTACTGTTTAATTTCCAAGTGGCTTCACAGAATTCTGACATTGTACTGCCTGTGGGATGCTTGAATTTTTCTGTGTGCAATTTTGCTGCCCATAAGTAAACAGAGAATGAGATCTTACTGAAGTGAATTCCAAGAACTGCAGTCCTGTAAGAAAAATGAATAACTCATCAACAGCCATTGGTATTTACCTTCTAGATCAAATCTCAGGTCAGGCTTGGAGTTAGGTGTTAAGAATTAAAGTCCTTACCTAGGCACAAGACAACAGGTTTTGAGTCAGCTGCTCTGTCAGCAGTTTTATGTGAAAATTTGGGCAGTTACATTCCACCTATTCTTGGCTCCTCATTTTCAAAGTGGGAGCAGAAATGTCTTTCTGTCTCACAGGCGTGGGAATACAGTACAGCTTGTGAGGCTTGGTCATTACTGGTTTGGAAGTAGGACAAATCCACCTGTTCTCCTGATTTTACAGATGGCAAAGGCAACGTGGGGAGCTGGCTTTGTCAGAGGCTGTGCTAGAAATGGTGGGCTAATCAGCATAGACTGGGAATAGCCTGTTCCAACGCCAGATCTCTGCTTTGGCCATCCTGTTACTGTCTCTGCTATGCTTGGCTTTGTATCTGGGATGCAGAGGAGTTTCACCTGGGGGAGTAACTGGGAATAAAAACCCCTAGTTTCTCTTCTTTACCAGATGCATTTTTTTCCTGGAACAGTTTCAGATTAGCTCAGTCATTAGACTCTCTAATTCCTTTTTAAAAGGTTTGTTTTTGCTTTCACATGCTGACAACATGCTGATGCTTGTCACTTGACTTGGCTACATAGCACTTCCCATGACCCCAGCAAGATATTTTGGAAAGGGTATTAAAACAAGCATAAATTGGCCCTGAAGAAGAGCATGTTCAGTAAGTGTGTGTTGCAAGCACTTACGTCAAGGAAGCTAGAAATCTGTGTAGAACTTTTCTGTCCCTGAAAACCTTGTCATGAAGTAATTTTCTGAGGTGCTGACTGCTGACACAAAAAGACCTTGACGTTTAGGCAAAATTTGGTTGTCCTTCCCTCTAGTGTTTACAGCAGCCTCATGGATCCCAAATAGCCTTGTTGATCCCACATACCAGTGGAATATAGGAGACTTTGCTCACATATTTCTTGGAGCATGGCACATCTGCCTAGTACCACACAATTTTGGGTTGTGCCACACAGTTGGTTTGCCAATTTAAATGTTACTGACAAAGTTGCATGTGGTCAAAAAAAGTGTGGCCGTTTTCATCACTGACCAAAGGAAAGAATATTTAATGCAAAGATATGAGAAAAATTAAATCCAGAAATATGTACATATTACAGTTTTTTGCTCCAGCTTACCAGATTTTGTTTTAATTTTGCCAAAGACTGCAGTACTCAATTGCTCAAAATGATTGATTAGTTTATGTAAAAACAAGCAGATTGTTTTGTCTATCTATGGCTGAATGTAGACTGATCCATTTTTTTATGTTTCTGTAACAGGATGTTTCATGTTTTGCAGACTGGGTTCCTATGCAGAACTGTCTAGCAGTTACTGCTGGGTTTCCCAGTCCACCTATTAGGGCAGAAGATCTTTTGGTGTGAGAGACTCACACCCAAGCCTCCTTTGGCAAAGGCTGATGCCCACGTGCTTCAGTCACCAGGGGGCCTACATTAGGTTTTGTTGTAGAAATGGAGGATGGCTTCAGAAGAGAAGACTGAAATACACAGGGAGTATATCTGATGGTTTGTTGATTGGGACCCTCTAAGAGGAAGGGTAATTAGGGCAGATGGAAGTACATGAACCTGGGATTCTCTCCTACATGATGAGCAACCACAGCCGGGGCTAGTCTGCCTTCTATCTCTGCTGAAGCTGCTCCTCTTCATTTCAAATAACTCCCATGGTCAAAGTGGGTTCCATGGCCAGGTGCTTAGTTCAGCCCAAGTGGTACTGTCTCTCTTCTGTAGCCCGGGAACAGTTTCTGTTCTTCTGGGAATCCAGCCATTCTGTCTGATTCCTTTGGCCTCCCAAGGGAAATGACTTGATTTCCACCTAATAAAACATTTTACTTAGTCTGAAGCCAAATGTTTCCAATTTGCCAGATATTCCAAAAGAAGTAATTCTCAGGGGGACCCACAACAGCACTTCCTTTTTTTTTTTCCCCCTGTTTCATGACAGAACTGAATTAATTAACCAGTGCCTCACCTCCTCTCATGCTAAAGGCAAGGTGGCAAAAGTGGCAGAGCTATCTGCCCTTGCCTTGCAAAATGTGCTTAGGCTGAGGGAAACACTGGGGGCAGTGATAAGGGGTCACCCTATACCCTGAGGTTGAGCTCCTATTTGTTTGCTTCCCAGTGAAAAAGCAGCCCTGCAATGAGATGTGAGTGATTCAGAGGTTCAGGGCTGTCCTCTGACAAACAGATGAGTTTCACAACACCATCTGTCCTTCGGGCACCTTTTTCTCTACCCACTGACAGCTGAACTGCTCCTTCCACTTGCCCTGGGGCCACTGAAGTGTTCCTTCTTTTGAGTTGTCTGTCTTGTTGAAAAGTATGAAGGACTGAAGTCCCTGCTGTCATGACAGTGACCTTCCTCCAGGCACCACAGAACGTGCCCAAGGAAGGACTGTGGGCTCAGTTACATTCCTCCCCTGCAGCTGCTGCCTCTGGCTCTCTTGTTTCCCAGCAACTCTGCCTGCAGGCAGGATGCCTATCTGTGTTATGGGGATACCTTCACCTCAGCCTCCAATGTCAAATCTGTGATTTCACTCACCAGTTCTTTCTCTCCTGATCTGTCATTTGGGCTGTGATAACACCCCTATGCTCCTCAGGAGGGCTAAATGAGGGTGAGGATGGACAAACTGTCTTCCAGCAAAGCAGGAACATAAAGCTGGAGCTGCAATTGCAGTTAGAGAGCACATAAAAGCCATCATTTCTTTGCCAGTGCATAGCCCAGAGACAAAGCCTCTGCAAAGCCCTGCTGTCAACCACCCCAGACAGAGACATCTGCATGGCACATCCCCACAGGGATGCAGAGCAGAGGGGATGAGATGTCTCCACTCTGCAATTAAGGCTCTCATTTTGTCACTTTTATTCCCTTCTTGTGGAAGTCAGTAAAATGAGCTGCTTTTTCCCAACTCCCACCCTCAGTGAGTGCTTTATGGGGCTTGGGTGTTCCTTCCCCACTCTGCAGAGCAGCTGCCACCACATCCCCTGTTCCCAGTGTCCTGGCAGGGCTGGGTGACCTGCCACCCTGCCTGCCTTCAGCTGAGCAATGGTCTTCCAGCTTTCCTGACCACTGCTGCAAGGCACTGACCAGCACAGGACCCTGCTTCTGGGAAACCACTGCATGCAGCCTTGCTCTTAGGCACACTGCAAAGGCTTTAATTATGTTTGTTTGCTTCTTGGGCTGGAAGGGCTGTCCAGGCCTTTCCCCATTTCTTGTTATTTTTATGGAATTTTTTGGATGAATCCTCTCTTTCTATGTCTGTGATTTAAAGCGCTCTACTGCAGGCTCCATGCTACAACCACTTGCCTGTCCAGCTCTCTTGTTACACCTGATGCTGTGCTGCCAGGGCACACCAAAGTGCTAAGCTCTGAGTAGAGGGGCTGCACTACTCAGCAGTTCAGATACACAACTTCTGCTTCTGGGATGTTATGATCTGTTGTGATTCTGTGATTCCACGGAGACTAAAATCTGGACAGATCCTGGGAGAAGTCAGGTCTGCTGCACTTCACTGTCCCATTATACCACCATGTGTTGCAGGTTTTCTCTCTTCTCTTCTGCAAGATGATGATGTGCATCCTTCATTCTTCCTCTTTGTACTCTCACATACAAAGATCATTTGCAAGCAGAGCTGTATTTCTCAGCATCCTAAATGAGGAGTCACCAGACAGAATGAGTCACTGGTGCAATTTTCCATAGCTTAATCTAAACTTTTAGGGCCTGATTTCATTATTATTGCCTACTTTAAGTGATTTCTTCCTTTGTGCTGAAATCAGCAGGATTTCTTATTCACTTGGGTGGAAGGTTTTTAAAAAACATACAGGTTGTTTCAGGTCAAGGTTCAATTGCAGGAGTGAAGTACAGGAAGAAGTGCTGTTGAAGTAAACAGTAAAGTAAACAGTGCTGGTGATAAAAGCCGGCTTCAGGTAAGTTTTCCTCTGTTGCACGTGCTTTTGTGTTACTTAAACACTTGAGTGATTTAGTAACTTCTGTGAGCTCCAGGCTGATGAGCTTGCAGTAGGCTGGAGAGGCATTCAGTGGGCAGCTAAGAAACACCATGTCTCTTGTGGAAATGTGAAGATTTTGGAGAGCAGGGAGTTAGACACAGTGTTGTTCTTCACATTTCCTTTTCCAAGAAATCCTCACTGAGGAAATGGAATAACTTCACCAGACCATCAGAGCTGAGTATTCCAGAAAAAGCATTTAGGTCTTTGAAAGTACCCAAGGACCTAACACCCTTTCCTCACACATCACAAAATGGATCCCTGTGATTTCTCAGGAAGTGTACAAGGATGCCATTACATTATGTAGAAAGAAAAGAACTCCATCTGACCACTGCTGGGAAAGATAATAATTAAAAGTGTTTTTATAAGTACATTAACCATAAAAGGAGGGCCGAGGAAAAATCTATATTCTTCATTGGATGGAAGGTGGGTGGAAACAGCGTCACAAAGGATGAGGAAAAAGCTGAGGTACTTAATGCCTTCTGTGCCTCAGTCTTTGAGGATGGTTATCCTCAGGGCAACTGGCTCCCCGAGCTGATAGACAGTAACAGGGTGTGGAATAGACCTCCTGTGATGTTCACCAGGCTATGGGACTGAATGTGCATCATTCAAAGGTACTAAGGGAGCAGCAGAAGGGTTTGCTAAGCCACTCTGCATCATTTATTACCTGTCCTGGCTAACTGGGAGGAGCCCAGATTACTGGAGGTTGACCTATATGATGCCCATCCACAAGGTNGACAAACCACCCGGGAGTGGGATAGGGGTAGGGAGAAAGGGGACATACCATTACAGACAAATAAACAAGAAACATACAAAATTGAAAAACCCTAATCATGCACTGCAACACTACAGGCCTGTCAGCCTCACCTCAGTGCAGAAGAAGGTTATGCAACAGATAATTTTGAGTGTGATCACACAGCATACAGGGACAAAGCAAGGGATCAGGCTTACCCAGCATGGGTTTGAGAAAGGCAGTCCTGCCTGACCAACTTCTTTGACTTCTATGACCAGGTGACCTGCCCAGTGAATGAGGGAAAGGCTTTGGGTGCAACTAGTAACCAGACAAGAGGATGCAGTCTCAAGCTGCTCCAGGGAAGGTTCAAATTGAAGATCAGGAGGAATTTCTTCAGAGAAAGGGTTGTTAAACATTGGAATGGACTGCCCAAGGAGGTGGTGCAGTCACTGTCCCTGGAGGTGTTCAAGAAAAGACTGAATGTGGCACTTAAATGCCGTGTTCTAGTTGAGAAGGTGGTGATCGGTAAAAGGTTGGACTCAATCATCTCAGAGGTCTTTTTCAATCTCATTTATTCTGATTTCCCAGCATCACAGATCATTCCTTTTCCCTCCTGTCCTTTCTGCTAAAACAAACTCAGTCCCTTTGCAGGATTTCTTAGTATTGTGGCCAGTCTGACTTGAAAAATACTCTAGTACTGAATCTGTCAGACCTACTGTATTACATTACCTTTTCCCTACTCACATCTTTCTTTTTTGAAAGTTGAAAAAGTTAAAGTCTTTTTCACATGCATAAAAAACATCTTCTGCTTATTCTTGTCATATTTGCAGACTTAGGAGCATATCTGTTTTGTTTCTCAGCCAAATGGTAGATACAGCTCAATTCTGAGAGTCTGGCTAGAGTTTGTTTCTCCTCTCTGAATTCGCACTTTGATAATGTCTTACTAGCAATGTGCTACACACAACTAAGTGAAGGTATCCCAGAGAACATCACCCACAGATCTTATCCAGAAGGATTGTCCCTTCTGTCCTTCAGGGCAGGATATATTTTCTCAGATTCTGTCAAAAAAACTTTTGCAGAATAGCTTCACCCCCCACTACCAGAGACTTGACTTTTTCAGGTTTAGCTGAAGAAGGCTTTGACCCTGCCAGATCTAGGGCAAGAGACCCCCGGGGATACCAAATCAGGTCTTGGACCCCCACTGCACTTGCGCCAGAGTATTGGTGACTCAGGCTGGTTACGGTGTTCCCCAGTGAGCTCTGCCCTACTTTCTTTCTTTCCTTTATCCCTTTTTCTCTGTTCCTTTTCTCATAGAAAAAGAAGTTCAGCCCCTTTTTCTTCAGTTAGTAACTTTTTTTTTTTTAATTCAGTTCAATCTTCCCACGCTGCAGAGATTTTTTTCCATGCTGGCTGTGATATCACTCTGTATGTAGACCCTTCTATTCCTGTAACCCTTGAAAGTGTGGGTGAAAATGGTAGAGTATATTCAAATATTTTGAGAAAGCATATAATAATAAAAAACTAATAAATGATTAGCAGAAAATTCAATGTTCTAACTCTCAAAAGGATTAGATAATAGAGTAGGTCAAAAATATGCCTGCCCCACCTTTTTTTTTGCGCTTCCACTTTCCTGATGTTCTATTTCTGTAGTGTTCAATCCTTATAATAGCTAATCCTTTGGGAATAAGGATGAATCCCTTGAGACCAGTGGACTTGGAAGGCCTGTAGGTTTTTCTTTTCCTGAAGCAAATACTAATTTTACCAAACTGCATAATCTCTGAGAATATTCTCTCTGGCAGCCTATATAACCCATAGGATCTCCCAGGCTGTTGTTTGGAGTAGAAATTGTTGAGTGCAAAGGCTGTATTTCAGACAGAATGAGTCCTAGTTTTTAAGCTGAGGTGCATGGGAAATGAACAAGAATTGCCCTAGCACATTATCCCAGGAAAGTCCGTGCACTCATTGATATTTTCTGTGAGGGAGTAGTATCTCTGTCCTAGTTTTGGTCATAGCAGATGTTAATCTATACAACCTCCCATGGTTGTTGAGGGTGGAGGAAAGGGACTCTGTGTTAGTAAAAGAAGGGTGTGGCTTCTAGCCAAAAAAATATGGTGGGCAGAGGGGAGAGGGTAAGCTGTTCGTTTTTCATCATCTTGGGGTCTGTGGTGAGCATTTTTGCATGTGAATCACCCTCTCTTTTGTATACTTTTGTAATAAACATGGCTGTTTTTACTGTTTTTTTCTTATATCATTGCCGTTTCCAGTAAATTGTTCTTATCTCATCCCATGATCTTCATCTCTTGTGTGCCAATTCTCAACTCCATCCCACCAGAGTGGGAACAGGAACAGGAGAAGGAGGAGCAAGAGAGTGGCATGTGATTTGAGAGAGCCTCAGGGGCACTGGATTGGGGGGTAGCAATCCTAAACCATGACAAACACAGAGGTGAAATCCAAACCAAAGAAGAAGGGGAGAGTAGAAGTTGAGCAGAAGGCAGGCTGGTTTATGAAGTAGAAAAGGGAAAACTTTCCCACCTGGTTTAGCGAAAAGTAAAATGGAAGTGATGAGTGGAGTGATCAGAGCCAGCTGAGGTCTTCCCAGATTTGCAGGTGATGCCTGGGGGTCTGGCAGGTCCCTTGGGGACAGCAGCTGTTATGGCTTCCTCTTCCTGTAGACTCACAGCTGGAAAAGTCTCATGGGCTGCTGAGGCTACATCTGCTCCCTGTTTGTACTGTGATATGCTCTGCGGGGCCATACGGGCAGTGGACCTGTTGAAACACGGAGTCTCTGCAGAGAAAACATCCCTTGTGACTCGGTGCATTGTGCTTTAAGGAACAGGCATAAAGCTGCTCCCTCTTGCCAGAACCTCCACTGGGTCAGACCTCCTCTGAAAATACAAAATGCTCAGGTGTTTGTTACAATTGTAGATTTGAAAAATATCTGTTCTTCTCAGTATGTGTTGTCTTAGAGATCTGACACAGAGGTGTGAGTCTGTACATGGTGTGCCACCTTCTACAATATTTACCAGGATCTAGAAAGCTAAAAGTCGTCTTTCCTGAGAGACTACCCCAGACCAGGCAGCTCTCAGAGATCGGGCTGAACTTGCCAAGTTCAACCTCTTATACAGAGCTTTGTTATTGCTCCAACGCAGTTGTATCTGGAAAGGGGCTTTGGACAAGTTCTGCTTGCTCATTCTTATTGAGATCAAAATTTTCATGTGCCTGTCCAAATTGTGGTGTGAAATTTCAGCTCAGAGCCTGGCTCACAACCCAGCCCACCCAGGAACACGGGAGTGAAATTTCCAACAACTGTGGCTGCCCTGACCTGCCTGGATATTTATTGAGCTCTCACACACAAAGCGGGTTTTTTCTCAGAAAAAAGAAAAAACACTCTCAATCTCTCCACACTGCACATTTTTTCCTCTCAAAACAGTGAGACGTGATCAAAGCATAACCCCATTTGACAAAGCATTTGTGAACCTGAGCAGACCTGGCCTTCACTCCAGCTTGCAACAAAACCCTGAATCAGGAGCTGGTTGCCTGGTTCCAGCCTGGGTTTCACTCACCAGCTGGGCTCAGTGCAGCCTCAGCCAGTTTGGTTTAATTGCTGCGGACGCCTACGTTGTTTAGTGGGATGCAAAGTGGAAAACAGGCTTTCAACCCCTTGTGTTCTCAACAGACAAACACAAAAGGGGTCCAGTGGCTTCAAAGGGCAGAGGGTTTGGATGGGAGCCACAGGGAACCTGCAGAGGGAATTCTGGTGGAGCTAAGTTTGCACAGGGGCCAAGAGCATTCCTGGTGCAACACTGTTGACGTCAGCACTGCATGCGTTCAGCGTCGGATCCTCAGTGTCGGATCCTCATTTGTATTATCTCCTGAGCTCACAGGGCCTGGCATCTAGTTTGTGCTTTTGTAACAGCAGCTGTTACTGGTCTGGCTGCCTCAGTAATTTCCCCAGTCCCTGGAAAACTCACACATCAGCCCATCTCTAGAGCTCTGTGACTGCTCTCTTAAGCACAGGCTTCCCAGATTGACTCCCTCTCCACAGACTAATTCATCTGACTAATTATCCCCTTCTTGGTGCTAGTTTGTTTTGAATGCGGAAATTTGGCCGCTGCAATTTGTTCTATTCTTTAAAATTCCAGAGTCATTGAACAACGATGAATAGAAAAAGCCTTAATTCAAATTCAGCAGTGAACAGAGGCAGCCTCTCTGACCTGGCATGTGAGGCTGTCTTTTCTGAAAAAGTGAAGCTGTGGCCCCGGTAATTCAGCTGCTTCAGAGAAGTCAGGCAGGAGGCTCCCCCTTGTCCAGTACTGCAAGCACTGCTTGCAGGCACTTTCTTGAGCAATATACAGGTGAATTATTGGGAGATTTTTTTCAGTGGGAAAAAAATGAAGCAAAACCACTGACCCCTAGAAAGGTAAAATGGATTTCCCTCAGTGGAAGTGGATTAGAACAAGAAATATATATCAGCATATCACTGCAGGAGTGCAGCACTCTCACACAGGAATTGCCACAGTGGCGTAGACAAAACGTTTGTCATTGAGCCCAAATTTTATTGCTTCAAAGGACAGCACAAAACACCATTAAAATGGACGTTGGGTAGCACCATGTTAACAACCATGTTTGAGTACGGAGAGTATCTCTGCTGTTTCCACAAATCTCTGCTGGATACTTTTGCATTCCTGTGAGCACTATTTCTCAAGCAAGATCTCAAGACAAGGGCTGTGTCTTTCAAATTCCCGTGGAGCTATGCTTTAATGTGAGGCCATTAGGGATGCCTAAATGATCTCTTACATGGGTATGCTTATGTCTGCCCTCTTCTATTCTTGCTTATATGCCTTCTTTTGCTTGTAAAAGAACCTTTTCTCTACATCCCTCTCTATGCTTTTATATGGATTTTTAAATCTTTCTAGTTGCTCCTTCACAAATTTCAATTTTATTTTGGCTGTTTCTTCTGAAAAGGAATAATGAACTTTATTTCAGTGTAAGTGGTTATTTTGTTCTTAAAACACCAGCAAAGGCAGTTTGCCCAGTCCTCTTAATAAGTTAGGACCTTTGAAACTCCTACTGTTGCCTTTTCTTAGGGGTAAATGATGTGCTTCCTAGTTCAGGTACCTCTATGTCAAAAATGAATGCTTATGCCAGATTTCCACCTGCTGCATTTTTGCTTAAATGGTTATTTTGAAATTATCTGGATGAGCATTCTTATCCCAATATCACCTACTTTTAGGGAAACCTGTTTATGCCTCTTTGAGAGTAACTCGCAGACATTCCTGAAGGAGTATGACTACAATGATGTTTTGGTTTCATGGAAAGTAAGTCAAAGCTAAAATTCCCTGAAGGAAGACAACAGATTGAGTCAAAGTCCATGAAAACCTTGTTATCTTAAGGCAGCCCTGGAATGAAGGATGATCTTTTTGCTTCTGTCACCTTCTTGACTCTTTCTTGAGGTCATAGCAATCAAGCTGGTGTTGTTTAGTGGTGTGTCTCAATCATGTTCTCTGGGGCAGTTTTGTTCCAGACAGAAAGCACCACAGCTTGTGTCTCATTGATCACATCATGAGGAAAGTGAAGTCTGAGGGAGAGATGGAGTTCGTTGCCTTCTGATCTGTAGATAAAAGATTGCATCCCTTTCCACTTACCTTAAACATGCTAGTTTAAAAGAGATTGTTTTATTATTAAAGTAAATTATTAGCTCTGGAGGTTGCCTTGATCGGTCTCTC
The DNA here is from genome assembly GCA_013399915.1 of Illadopsis cleaveri. Lineage (NCBI taxonomy): Eukaryota > Metazoa > Chordata > Aves > Passeriformes > Timaliidae > Illadopsis > Illadopsis cleaveri. The sequence continues at coordinate 151,508 of VXBB01021727.1, read as the reverse complement.
TTAGGTTTCTTCTCCAAAACTCTGTGAGATGCAAAGTGAGTTAACCACAGCAAAATATTTGCTGTGGTTAACTGTAGAGAGGACCTGGGAATCCAGAATCAGATAATGGTGGGTAAAAAGAGCAGTGAGACATGATCATGGAGAAATGAAGAGAGTTCCTATGAATGGAAGACTTTCTGTAAAAGGCCACACAGTATTATCTGCTTATCCCCATTTTTCTCCCTGGAAAGTTTTAGATTGTGCTGGAATACAGCTTTTTCACATTCTTTTCTGTCTATCATGTTATCCTCTTCCTCTGCCCCTTTCCCCCCATCTCTAATATTTTTGTTTGAGTTAAACCTGGACACAATGGGAGAGATATTTGGGTTCCCCACTTCTCTTCCCCATGATCTCTTATTTATGTGTGTGTTTTGGTTTATGGATGCACATTCACCAGAGAAATGCTGGGCTCAGCTCCAGGCAGTCTCATTTCCCTCTTCCATCTTGAGACATTCCAGACCTAAACAGCATAAGCTTGCACAGCTAAATATTTAGGAGAAAGCAACAAATCTGTGTCACCAAAAAGCTCTAAATATCCCTCAGAATAAAATGATATAATTTAGTATGTGCAGAAGAAGAAATATCACGCCATTTCTATGAAAAGTCTTGGATCAGATTAGGGAAGGTTTATAATTAAACTATGAAACATTGCAATCAGCATAGCATCTCACTTAAGTCTGGTATCAGAGGTAAAACACCACCATATTCAACTCACTCCTAACCCCAGAGCACTGAAATACCAGTGTGCTGGCGACTTCATAATTCTGCAGGATCACAGACACCTCCTAGCACAGATCAGCCTCTTTCACTGAAGATCAGCATCTTTATGCTGTTTCCACTCATTCCTCTTTTAATCTTTCAGTACTTTCTACGAACATGAAGAGGAATTATGGACAAGCATGCTTTGTTTGGAGCACAGGCACTGTACTGCTCATCTTTGCTGAGACAAACATCACCTACTGCTATGAGTGCTGAACCTGACACCAGTGACTTTGTCAGCAAAGGTTTGTGAAATTTCTAAACTTCTTATAGAAGTTGGTGCAGAAGTTTGCCAAGGGTTACCACAACCTGGAGGAGTGGTGAACTTTAGCAGAAAAGTAAAGAAGACAGATGGAACTGTCTGACTTGCTTATACTGTTGCAGCTAATTTTGACAGAGGCTGTGAACCAGAGCACAAAGTCTGAAAAAAGTACTGGAGGTTTGGAGTATCTTCTCTGGACTTTAATTCTTGTATGAATCAAGCCTTCAGACTGGACATGTCCCTGAAAGCAGCTCTTTTTCCTCTACTGCCACATGGCCTGGATGTGAAGGCAGGAGAGGAAATGGAAAGCAAATGGGATTCTAGAGAAAGAGGTCCAATTTATTCTCAGTGATGCTGGAGTAACTAAAAATGGAGGATCCTTCATGTCCAAATGCATGAGAGAGATGACTGGCTGCCTTTCTGTGCTTGCTCTGTCTGGCAGTGACTGGACCATGCTGCATCCTCCAGTTATATTTTTACCTGCCCACGGTAAAGGTTTTTAGAGCTTCTCTCATGAGTAAGAGCAACAGTGTATTTAATTAGTTTCCTGTCAGCCAGCACAAGGCCTTGAAGTGGTTTGGGAGAGGGAATGTAAACACTGCACACCTGCCCAAGATACACGCAATCACACCAGCACTGCCATTGGGTTTGCTTCTGGGCTACCACCACGTGTTGAAACAGGGCTGCAGGTTATACAGAGATGCAATCTCTTTGCACCACCCCCGGCACAGCAATGAACTCTTTAACTTCTCATTTTATGGGAAACATCTGAAGCCTGGTCACATGCAAATAAATATTCCTAGTGGATAAGAGGAAGGAAAAAGAGAGACAGAGAGGGAAGAGCTAAGGCAAAGGCTTGACTGACTGCAAATGGGAGAAGAAATGAACCAGCACTATGTTGCCAAAATCTGGATTTTTCTATCAATCTTGTGGTTGCTTTTGCTTTCCTTAATGCCTCAGCTTTATGGAGATCAGTGTTTATTTATTAATGTTTAAATAATTTTTGAATATTTTCTAACTCAATATTTTGATGGAATATAGATGCCGATTTAATTTCTAATTTTATTTATTGGAATAGGGATACACAGACATCAGGGAATTACGCATTTTTGTGTCTATTAATACATGTATTTTTCTTTTAGCTGAGCACCTGATGGAGGAAAAAAAATATCTATGAAAGATGCAAATAAAAGTTCTTCCTCTCTTCTTGCAAATTGTTCTGTAAATAACTATGATTGGTTTCAGACTGGAGGCCAGACCTTGACCACTTAATCAGTGGATCAGCTGTGCCTTTTCCCCAGCATCACTTGTGAGCATCTGGCATATTCTCTCCGTGGGACAGGCATGTGGCTTGCACCTGGGTTTGGAAGTGAGACAGCAATAATCTTGCTCTTCCCCCAGTGGTTTGGAGCACAAGAGAGTGCCTGCTGAAACAACACGACTAAGGTGACTCCTGCCTGGGCACCCAAGGTCTTTTATGCCTTCCACTCCTGGAGATACATAGGTGATAGACAATGCTGCCTCTGGGGAACCATGTGACCACTGCCGTTTAGCAAAGCCCCTGCATCAAAGGTCAGTAATGCAGATGAAATGTGGAGTGGTTTTAAACTAGCTGCTATTATTAAAGTAGATTAATATTAGCTTAAACAGATGCTGGTGCTTTCTGAAAGAGGTATCCTTCTGTTTGCAGACAAAGAAGTTCAAAGTACACTAATGAGGGGAGACAGTTTGGAAATTCGTGATGTCTTTCTGAACATAACTATACTCCGATTTCTCTCGTTTTGTATATTTGAATTGAGTGAAGTTTAAGGAGTTTCATGGAGATAGAATGAATGAAATCCCATCAGACTGAAGCAGCCTGGGTACAGGCAGAACAAATTTCAATGTATGCTGCCTTTGCTGGCCAAAATATTTTTTCTTCTAATTGGAAAAAGGCAAGTTCCCTTGTGGGACAAACAGCCTGCTTGAATCATGACCTCTGGGCCAACAACAGACTTAATGGTTTTTCTGTTAGGCATTCATCATTCCTAAATAACTGATTGGAAATGTAACTAATTTCCTTCATAACTGTTTCTGTAATTTTGGTCACTTCTGAATGAAAGCAGCTTCACTCAAACTGAAAAACAGGAAAGCAGAGAGAAGAAAGATGGCAATAATGCATACATGTAAAATTGAAAGATAATGTGTGTATTTCTTCATAATTACCCTATTCAGCTGCAGTGGAGCCAAAACTGCAGAGGGGAAGGGGTGAAGGCACTTGAACTAAATATGATCAGTAAGATAACTTTAGGGTAGGCTCAAGTTTGGGTTCAGGTAAAACAAACATCTCTTTAGGGTGAGGATACTCAAGGAGTGTACAGTCAGATGAGAGGACAGACTGAAAGGCTGAGAAATTGGGAAAATTATGTGAAATCTTCTTCATAACTCTTTGACAATACTGCAGGTGAGATCATGTTCCCTCTCTCCCACCAGTTCTTGATTTACAAAGGGTGAAGGCTGCTACTACAGTCTGGGTTATAGACATCTGACTCAAATTCAAGCCAAGCAGCTCACATCTTTAATACTGGTGAACTCTATTTCCTTCCATCTGTCAGTGAGGGTGGTGATGGTCCTGGACATGTTCCAGTCGTCGGGAGGGGAGACTTAGGTGGAACTGACCCCTGCTCAGTTTTCACTGCACAACTCTCATGGCACAAAAGTGGTTTCCCTTCTGAAGCTTTGGCAGATACATTGAAGGCTTAAATAGAAACTGGGAAATTTTCTTTTATCTCTTGCAGTCGCTACTAGTTTTGAGCTGTGCAATGGTGGCAAGTGGCATGGGGAAATCTTCCTTTCTTGGCTGAATGCGACATGCCCTTTCTGGCTGCACTCAGGGTATGAGTACCCTGACTCAGTTCACTGCCACTGCACTTACCTACTATTTTAAGAAACAGCTTACTAAACCAGAGGAAATTCTTTTGGTTCCACAGTGTGTATCACATTTGGAAAGTGACCTCAACATGTCAGCAGCAGAGACTGGCTTTCAGTGGGCTTGAGACACACACCTGCAAAGGGTGCTGGGCCCCAGCTTGACAGAGCTTTATTAGCTTTGGAAAGACGGGTTTCAAGTATTCCCTCAGGCTCTGGTGTGGGGATTAGATGTGACAGTCTTGGGTTAGGAGATGATCTCTGCAGAAACCCTCTTTGCAATTCTGAAGTTTGAGGCTGAAAAACAGTAATTCTTCAAGGCACCAACATCTGATTGTTATTGACATCTCAACAAGTGAGTAGATGAACACCTGTCATTTGTAGACCTAGAAATATTTTCTCACATGTTTCTAGAACCTTTTATGAAGTTCCCTAGAATGAATCTTTGTTTAAAAACAGCTTAGTAAACATCATGGAGTTAAAATGATTTGAATATAGCACAGTTCAAACTAAGACTGTTTTCAAAGAAAAGGTTTGCCAGAAACTGCAAAACAACTTGTTCTTTTCTTTAGTGTATTAAAACACCTGTCAGCCTCCAAAGAATCAGATTTTCAGAAGTTTCTAGCAATAGCTGTGAATTCTGAATGTTCCTTTTCACCCCAGAAGGCATAAACTTGATGATTGATAACCTGCACACATTCTGCTCTTTAAATACTTCAGGGAAGCCATGTGACTCAAACTAAGGGCACAAGGACATGGCCTCTGATTGGGAAAACCTTCCAAGGGGGGGTGTTATTCTCACACATGCTTTTCTGGAACCTCCTTGATGCAATCTGCTGAACGTACCTGACAAAGTAAATAAACACCGAAGAGAGCATTTCCTCAGCCTTTTTCCAGAGTTATAACTGCAGCTGTACCCAGGATCATAAAGCAAAATCTGACTGACTGTCAGCCCATTTCTTCTTCCAGTAAAGTCTACAGGTAAGAGCAAACTATTACTATCTTATTCCAGTTGTGTTTTGCCTCAGCTGTAAGGTATGAATAACTATTTTTGTTTGCTTTAGACAATGAATGTAGTTAATTTCTGGGGCATTCTAGCTCTGGATAAATGAATCTGTTGTTATCATGAGGCACTGAATTCTGAGAAGACATCCAGGATCTTTGGTTGGTACTTCTCCACAAGAGGAATCTTCGGTTAGTACGTCTTTTGACCTGTGACAAGTCACTGAATTGCCCTGTGCCTCTCTTTGTAAAGTGGAAATAAGCTGTATGACTCAGTTGTAATGTTGTAGTCATAAACACACAAGGCATTTGCCTATTCTATAGTAGACAATGAGATTGAGGTGACCATGAACTGTATTTTTAAGAGGTGACCATGAACTGTATTTTTAAGATCTGCTAACCTTTTTGGAGCTGGACCAGTGTAGCGAGATGCGTGTTGGTCAAACCCCCATTGTTTGGCTGGTAGGAAGAATATACTATTTATTGGGATGGAGAGAGTGCAAGTTGAACCAAACCAGACTCAGGACCAGCAGATCTAAGTAGTTTTGTGGCAGTCTGCTGGGTGGGTCTGCACCCCTGTAATGCACACTAGTGAGAAGGAACAGTGGAGTCTGGCAGAGATAATGAGGTCAGACTCAACCATGCCAGTCTGTGCCAAGGGTAGGAGAAATCACTCAGTAAGAAAAGAGGTGTTTGTCAGCCTGTTTAGAAACAAAGTTAACAGCACCACCCGCACAATTTTGTTGACTGTTTCTGTCTTTAGTCTGCAAATGACAGGTTGTGCAACTGTTGGAACAAGAGGATCTTCTCTCCAGCTTCAATTTAAGTGTCTGAGGCCCACTAGTTTTAAAGGGATTTCAAATTTTGTTTCTGGATCCATGTGAGAAATTAGAAGGATTTCCAGTCTTGGGAGACTTGACTTCCATCCCAACCACTTCCACATTTCTTTTCCTGACCAAATTTTTTCATCCATGCACTACTTTGAAGGGAAGATAGACTGTTGGCTGCATTAGCAAATATCTACTTACTGCTATCAAAACCTTGTCCTAATCTGACTTCTGGTTATCTCCTCTTTCCAGACAGAACTCAATCCAGTGTGGTTATTTAAACTTAAATAGTGGCATAACATTGCTGCTAGCCTTACTTAAAAATTTGTTTCAGGCAGCTCAAAAATCTCCCACTCATTCACTCCCTTGCACAGCTTGGACAGTGGTGGTTTCCCCAGCCTGCTCTCAGGAAGTTTGCATTAAAATAATATTTAAAAACAGGACTTTATTTTTGGTCCACAAGTTCAGATAATGATAGCATAGCTGGATGAGACACAAGATAGTTGTGCAGATGAGACAGTTGCCATTACAGGCCAGTGTTGACCCACAGGGTCTCAGGCTGTTTCCTGAGGTACTGGTAATTACACAAGGACAATGATGTTCCTGGGAGCAATTGCTGACTTTTTAAGGGCAATATCACTGAAACTCTTGCACAAGATAGGGAGAGTGAGGAAAGGAGAATAGAAAGCTCTCTATTTCTCATGAACTGACTGCAAAAAAAAAGCTTAAAAAGAAAAAAAAAAAGTATTTAGTAAGAGTTGCTAAGAAAGCATGTCAACATGAGAGGGGACCACCCCTTATTGGGGATTATATTTGGCTCAGGAAAGCAGAAGCTGAGCACAGCTGAGCTGGATGAATACACCGATGCTGTCTTTGAGCAAGGCAAGCAATTATGAGTTTTGTGGCTCAGCCTCAGACACAAGGCTCCCAGTAAGTGCTATCACCATTTGTTATTCTCAGGCCTGGCAGAGAAGAAAAAAAGGCCAGGGTGAGGATGATGATCTGCTGTCAGTGCAGTGAAGCTAGAGCAGAAAAGCTGTGGGGCTCCAGCAGGACTGAGTTGCACTGGCAGAGCTCTGTGAAAACCAAGGACACCTGTAGCAGTGGCTAGGCTCAAAACACCGCACTGATACCATCACCCCTCCCTAGAAAAGGCTCTGTGTGAGTGAGCAGGTCCTTTTGGGGGACATAAGAAGCATTCTGCTTGGCTCTTAGTTATGCTACAGGAAACAAGATCCCAGTTTCAGCACAGGTAGTTAACTCAGACAAAAGCAGTATAAGCTCCTCACTGTTATAAATTAAAATACAGAAGAATTCTCACCATGGTTTTATATAGAAATTGAATTCCAACTGTTTATTGTGTAAGACCAAACATGGAGGTCTCTGTCTATCTTTAGCATCAGATAAGGGCAGTTAGCCTGCTCTTCCTTGAGTCTGGCTTTTCTCTTTTAAGGCAAATGCAACAGATCCTGAATATGCCTGACGTAAAACTAGAGAGACAAAAAAAATCACAACAACTGAAGGGCACAGTCCAATCACGTGCTGGGAGAAAAATGGGTTGATACATGGTTTTGTTGTATTGTTACTTAAGGATTTTTATCTCCTGTATTTACCTTAGTGATGAGTTAATCTGAGTTTGGGGGCCACAAAAGGAACTGAGGGGTTTTTGGCTTGGTGTCTGTGGGTTCTGAAATGACCCACATTGTCTTCTGGCAGCGCAGACAGAGAAAACATTTGCAAAGAACTCCCAGAGTCAGCCCAAGAAGCAGCAATGGCCAAAAAAGAAAGAAACCAGACAAAAATGCATGCCTGACTAATATAAACAACATGTCAAGAGGGAAGGAACTTCTTGTGCCCATTTTCTAGCTAGAGTCAGTAGCTTTCCTTTACCTCTACTCCCTTGAACATGGCTTTTCCTTGCAGTCCTCTTCCACTATCAGTGACCATGAAGAAACTGCAGAGGTCACTTTGTCAGATGCCACACCATGTCCTTCATGATGAAGCCTCTCAACGTTTCTTTCTCTAGGGCAATGCAAAATCTCCATGTTTAGAAAAGGAAGATATCAATGCACCCTGCAAGGAACTTAAATGTATGTGTGAATCTGCAAGGACTGAGTTGGCTTTGCTTGCCTTGGCCTTGAGTGCCTGGCAAGCCTTAGTGGAGAACATGAAGCACTGCAAGAGCTTTCTCTGCATATAGGATGACAAGTGTCAGTGTCATATGGAAAGCTAAATTTATTTGCCCTAATAGATATACTTGGTTTGATTTCTTGCCTGTGGCATCAGTGTTACTTCACCCTGAAGAAGAAAAGGCCCTGTCACTCCCTAGTAGCGTGCTCATTAGTTTAGCAGAAGTGCAATCTGCTCCTGGCCTGAAGTTTGCCACCATTTCATCGGCAAACACTTATTCAGTCACAACTTAGAGAAATCGTAATATGGCAGCTAAATCTACAGAAGTTTAGATATCTTGAAGAAGAGAATAGTTTACAGGAATCTGGATCCATTTCTTCTCTTGAATCCCCCTAACAAATGAATTTAGACACTTAGATTCCCTTTAGCTCTGTTTGTTTTTAGTCACAGGTTTATCCAGTACTTGAAACATCCACATTCCAACCACCACTTCCTGCTCCATGGAATACCATTAAATATTTGCATGAGATGAGTAAGCAGACTTGGCTCTTATCAAAGTCATTTGCACTTTAATTACTTAATTATTGATAATTATTTGAGTAATTATCAAAGAAAATGTGTAAACCATAATTCCTTAGTTGTTTGTGTAGCTGTTACACTGACTTTGAGGGTGGAAAACACTCAGCACTTCCAATGGCTCCCTGTGCCTCCAGTGGGACAGGTCCTGCGAGTCTGCTCAGAGTTTCATTGGAAATACAATGCGCTGCTTAATTATGTACAAAACTGACACTTGGTAAAAAAAAGGAAGAAACAGTCCCATAAACTGAGGAGCTGAACAGCCAAACTCTTCTTTTCTTATGCAGTTTTCTTTGTCCAGCTCCACTTCACAAAGTATTTTTGAAGACTGTCCCTACTGCCCTCTGTGGGCTTTACTGTGAAGTACCTTAAATAACCCTGTGGACATGAGTTGGGATATGACTCCCTCAGAAGCTTTTGCTTCTCTTCTCTCATGCCCATGTGCTGCAGCTGCTTCTTAAGTGATACCTTAATTTAGCAAAGTCAATTGTACACTATGCCCCCCTTCATGTGCCTGCCAATGCAATAAGAAGCCTAAGAGAAGGCATCTGTAATGGCTGTTTGGTCTTGCTGGTTCTGAAAGCCAATGAAATAAAATAAACTCATCTCCAAATAAACATACAGAAATAGAAGAATTACTAATAAGTTTGGAAGGAAGATCCTTGTACGTATGAGACCCTGCCTCAGTTTTGGTTGAGGTGCTTTCTGTCAGTAAGCATTTTGTGGTTTTCAAGGGCTGGCCTGAGGGGTGTTGCAGGAAATTGAGTGGATAATGAATATTTATTAATAAGCTTTACAACTAGAAAGTCTTTGAAGAAAGGGTGTTTTCCATTTCTTTACAATGGTCAGTTTTTAAAGAATGTAAAAATAAAGGCTGCTTTGGCTTCAGCTGTTCAGTGCCTCTTGGCAATCTGGGGAAGCCGATGCAGAACAGAGAGTGCCTGAGGGTGGTCTTCTGCACCATCACTGGCCAGAGCAGTAGCTCAGATCCAGAGAAACTAACAAAATTAAGAGGGTTTTAACTTGTTCCAATTTGTTTGATAACATGGCAAAATATCATATTTATTTATTTAAACTATCTATCAAACTAGGGAGATGCATGAAGTTTTTTGTCTCAATGGTCAATTTGGACTTTAATTTGTAAACTGCAATTAAGGCAATGAATTTTTACTACAGCCACCTCTTAGGAAATAGACCTCAGTCTGCTCAACTCGTCTGGTTCCCAGACAGTATGTAAATGGGGAATGGGTGGTTGTGGTTTTGGTCACGGCGCTTCTGAGATTTACTTAACTGCTGTCAGCAGCCACTACACATCCTGGGGAAGTAACCTTCCTCTGATCTACAGCATTGTAAGAGCCAACCCAGCATCCTTTCCCATGCTGGAGGCTCTTGAAAACCATCGAGTTTTCCTTGACTGCAGCAGAAACCTCCCTTTACGCCAAACCATGGAGAGCCATGTACTGAACATCTGGAAAACAGGCCTGCCGTGTGACTGGCCCTCCTGTTAAATCTCTCTCTAACACATTCCCAGCCTGACAGGGTCCTCCATAGGTTCCTTCCCACCCGTAGGTTTCCACGCAAACCCGCTATGCCAAGCAGAGGAAGGTAGCCGGGGCTGGAGCACCCTCTGCAGGGACCTTCCTCCCGTCACCGCGCCGGCCACGCCAGCCTGGAAGGGACACCCCAGGCCCACCGCGGCTTCTCCGCACTGCCAAGGTGGATGGAGACAAAAGGTCAGAGAGGTCCTGCTGTGCAAAGCCTTGGCTCAGGGAGTGTCAGCAGTGGGAGCTGCCAATTGCCCTCTCCCCTGGGAGGGGATGCAAAGGGCATTCTTTGGGAGAGGGAAGCAGCGTGACAGTGGAGATACTAACCCAAATGCTACTTGGTGTGATTGTTAAATCCTATGTAATTACAAAATAATTTATTCTTACCATCTGTCATTGAACTGAGTTGCAAGGCCTCTATTACTTTTGTAAAATTTTCCCTACCAAAATCATCATGATGGTTGTCATATTTCCCAGCTGAAGGCCTGATACTCAATGAGCCCCTTCCTCTCAGCTGGCAGATGTGCTGGAAACAAACAGAAATTCTAGGGCTATCATTTCAGTGCTGTCTGTGACCGTGCCATTGAGGAAGAAATTTGACAAAACTTTATTTTAAATATCATTGCTTATGGGCAATGACAGAGGAGCACAGTCCCCTGCTCCAATGGCCTGCAATATTTAGGGCAAGCATTATTGTCTTGGATTTAGCTGATCATCAAGTAGTTGCATCAATGCCTTGTAGTCCTATATTAAGCTAAAAATAATGAAATAGTGAAGCTTAATATAATTTTTGAGAAGTGATACATTCAGGATCACATGTCATGGCTTTTTAGAAATGGAGTTGCGATATGCACTTTGCTGGGAAGGAATGATATGTAATGGAGGCACTCGGCTGTCATCGGTTGAGATGAAGCTGAGGCATGAAATTCTCTGAAAACAAGGAAGGAACTCCATGACAGCATTTGGTTTGTATTCCTGAGATTGCTGACTGAAAAGGAAAGGTAGAGAGGGGTTTTTTTTGACAAAGGAATATTAAAAGAATTAGCCTGTCTTGGATACATCAAATTAGGTGGCACCTATACTTTTGTCACTTAAATAGCTGTACAAAACACATCAGAATATAGTCTTTCTTTTTGGTTTTGCAATTTTCAGTGAATTGCTCTGTGCACATTTTAACATCACTTCTTGCACTTTGGGAACACAGCCCTTCTTAATTCTCTTTTCCATTTGAATTGGAAAAGCAGCTCAAAGAACTGGCAGGTGAAACAAGTATCTCAGCAATATAACAGCACATGATAGGTTCCTTCTCAACTCCATGCTTGTCTATAACTTCCATGGTTGCAATGGAAGCCCTAATTTTCATTTTAAAAAACAAGTTTCCACTTTACAAGGCATAAGAGGGTGAAAACAACTGAACCATGAAAAAGAGTTCAAGATTTATTGTATTTTTTATATCACGAATCTAGATTCCATTCCTTTTTATGTTTGCATTTTGAAATAGTGCCTTTTCCTGATGCCAGGATATATGACAAGTTACTTTTGAGAATACTCTGCTGCTGCCTGCCTAAGTTATGGCCCTCAGGTATAATAGGCTCTAGCCAAGCTCTCCGGCTTCTTTGAAAAGCTTTTTAAAAAGATTATTCCATGCTGCCTTTAATCTATTTATATTTACTACTAAACTTCTATCATCAATGACTCTATTCATTGTTGGCCTGGTCTTCATGCACTCCAGTATACAATCTATGTAAAAGTCCTTATGTAATTAAGTATGTACTTGTAGAACATGGAGTGCCATTCTCATGAAAAAAAAGCCAGGAAAGTAAAAGAACACCTTATGTGTGTGTGGAAATACAAACTCTAGTTCAGCACACCACTAAAAAAACCAAACCAGTCCTCTGGTCATAATTTATTAAGAAAGGCAGCATGATTTTTTAAAGCTAAGTCTTTTTGGGGTTGGTTTTTGGGGTTTGTTTTGTTTTGTTTTGTTTGGGTTTTTTGTTTTGGTTTGGGGTTTTTTGTTTGTTTGTTTGGGTTTTTGTTTGTTTGGGTGTTTGTTTTTTAAAAATTGCCTCTGCCCCCAAGACAGAGTTCAAAGTATTTAATGAAATTTAACAAAGATTAAATTTTTGTTTCCATTTCACAGACTGAGAAATGGAATCATAGAGCCTGTGAATGATTTATTAAAATCCAGAATGAAGGTAGTAATAGTTGGATAAAAAACCTAGTGCTGTAATGAAATAGATCTTTTGGTCTAAGAGAAAAATGACATGACAAACTTAGTATGTGCTTCGCCACTTTTATGTTGGCCACAGATGATACAGACTATGGACACACTATGTGGTTCCTCATTAATTACTGGTTTATGTCTGTACATGCTGCCTTAGGGCTCAGTCCTTATCGTGCCAGACTGGGGTCTGGACGGAGATTTCCGCCGATGTGGCACGGTGCTGCTACCTCTGTCCGGCAGCGTGGCTTGAGGCCACCTTCGTGGCTAATGCGGCAGGATAGCTCTGGGAAGTCGAGTTCTCCAATTACAGATCCCTGCCGGGACTTCGAGCTGGTGTGGTGTAGAGGAAAAGGAAGAAATCTTGCATTCACTCTCTACAGTCCTTTAGCCCAGTTAGAGATGTGGCAGAGGATGCAGTGGGTACTTGGAAGGATTTGAACCACCTAACTCACTGATGGAGGGGTGCAAACCAAAAAACGAACTGGTGTAATGCCTGCTCGCTCGGGACAGCCAGATTGGAGGCACAAGTCTTTCGCTGGTGTCCAGGAG
>VXBB01021727.1:116202-138381 GCA_013399915.1 Illadopsis cleaveri | reverse complement strand
CAGGGAGGAAAAGAGGCAGGGTGGGAGGGACCCCACGGCGCGGCTCGGAGCCCGGCCCGGCCCCGGGAGCGCGACAAGCGCCTGGCACGGGATAAAGTTATCCCGGAATAAGGCTGCACGCATGTGCGTCACCCCGGATGTGAACATGCCGGCCCGGCTCCCCGCTAGCTCGCTCCGCCTGGCTCCAGCGGATGGGCTGAGCCGAGCCGTGCCGTGCCGAGCCCTGCCGAGCCGTGCCGTGCCGAGCCGGGTCGTGCCGAGCCGTGCCCGAGGCCCTGCAGCCCGGTAGGGGCTGGGGGAGGCCGGGCCGCCCGAGCGCCCTCGAAGGCCGAGGTGCGAAAGCCCCTCCCGACGGGGCGGGGGCAGGTGCGCAGCCCGGGGCGAGCGGCGGGCGGGACCCTGGGAGCGATGGATTTTCGTGGGAAAAAGTACGAGCGCGGCAGTAACTGGTCGGACCCCGAGGTGGTGGAGCTGCTGCAGCTCTGGGCCGACGAGTCGGTGCAGATAGAGCTGGAGAGCTGCTTGCGCAACCAGCACGTCTTCAACCGCATTGCCGAGGTGCTGCGGGAGAAGGGCATCCACCGGACGGGCGACCAGTGCCGGGAGAAGATCAAGAAGATGAAGCTGGAGTACCGGCGGATCAAGGACAATAGCAAGGCCCCGCGGGGCGGGCGGACGTGGAAGTTCTACGAGGTGATGGACAGGGTGCTGACCAGCCGGCCGGCCCTGGCCTATGGCTCCCTGAGCGGCAGCATGATGGCTCAGCAGGTGCTGCAGGGCAGCATGGTGGAGAGCTACCACCACCAGTTCCCTTCCTCAGCCCTGCCCTTTGGACACTCTCAGCACCCTGAGCTGATGGAAATCAAATGTGAGGAGGTGAACTCTGATGACCACAGCTTGACCCCAGAGCCCCCACAAGCCATGTCTTATCAGCAAGGCTCCCCTGAAGAACAGGAGATGGAGAGAGCCTTCTTGGAGAGGGCCCAGAACGACTCTCCCATCTCCAGGGTGGAGATTCCCATTGAAACCAGTGTTTCACCTTCAGGTAGGGATAGCCTTTTACATTGCAGCATAAGGTTTCTGCCCATTTTCCCAGAAAGAGAAGATTTTTTCTGGTGCAGAGATAGACATCTGGTTTTCTCATTGACATTTGGATCCTTGTTTTTCCGCATCCCAAAAATAAAGTAGAAGGCCAATATCTGAATTTATGGTGTTTTGGCCATTCCCAAAATGCAGATATCTCACTGCAGGTAAATATAGTCTAGGATTACTGAGCTAGGTGAAATACTGTGTATGAAATCCAAAGGGCTACATAAGATTAGTTAGATTTCTGCATATAATGCTGACAGTAGTTGCGTTATTGGTTAAAAACCATTTGAATGCTTTTTTGGTATCACTTGAACATAACCAGAGCTGTCTGCTGTCCTTGTGCTGAATTGTATCAGCACACCCTCTTCTGCCATGGTTGCACTATAAACCTGCAGGTGAAACTGTCCTTGCATTGTTTTAAAATATATTCCAGACCTAATATTTTAGCCCACTTAACAGTGAAGAATATTTGGGAATAATCATTGCCTAACTTTCTGAGCTATTCAGTGGGACTTGGAAAGAAGATGTTTTTGAAAGTCACTGGCAGAAACAGTGTATTTGTTCACAGGAGATGAGATTCCTGCCCTGAAAATGAAGTTGGCATTGGTTAACTGCCAGGAAGGGTACAGTCTGGTACAGTCTGGGAATTCTGGGGATTTCAAACCGGTCTAGAACAGGCTGATGGAAGATCATGAATTTTTGGAGAAGAAGAGTTGATAACAAGTGTGAGGTTAATGTCTGAGCTCAGGAAGAAATGGTATGTTCCTCTTGGCTGTGGTGCTTGCATAGTTAGCCTAGTGGAGGGAACTGATGATCATTCAGGTTAATATGGAGGCCATGTAAGGGGCTGTGGCTGGCAGCATCATGGTGTGCCCAATGTCTGATGTTAAAAACAAACTTAAAAAAATGTTTGCAAACCTCAGGATGAACCTGACAGGTTTTACTTTGTTTTTTCTATAAACTCTACAGTAGATAAAAGGGTGTTCTTAGGACAGGCAGGAGAAGGAAGCAAAGCATGCCCATGCCACTTTGCTTGCTGCACTTTTTCTTCTTTGCTTTTGTGTATTCGCAGGTTTCAGTGAGCCAAACATGGCAAACTCATCGCGGATCCAGAACGTTGTTCCCCGGCCTGGCTTCTCTGCCTTGCATCGGCTGAGGAAAAAGCGGAAAGGGCAGCGTATGAGGGACCCACTGGATGATCTCCTGCTGAAGACCCTGACCTCTCAGCGTGCCATGGAAGAGCGCTTTCTGCAGATGGAAGAACGCCGATTCCAGCGAGATTTGGAGGTGGAGGAGCGTCGGATGCAACTGGAGCAGCGCCGGTTTGAACTGGAGCGGGAACATGAGTTTCGCATGTTCAATGTCTTTGCTCAGATGCTCAGCATCCTAAAGCAGAGCCATAGTGGCTCCTCCTCCCCTGTTGCCATGCCTCAGGGTTTGGACTTCAGCCAGGCACTGTCTGAAATTGAGGGAATGGGAGGAAGAGGGAGCAACCTGCCAGAGATGAGGGTTCGGCTGCTTGCCAAGAGGAGGGTTGACATGCACGGCTTCTGTAACCCCAGTGGCTTCCAGAGAAGCCCCTACCTCTCTGCTCGGGGCAACTTCGCCAACATTTTTCAGGGCTCCACTGAGGAAGGGTACAAAGCCTATCATGCTGACAAGTATGATGAAGACAAGAACCCCAATGTGAGTAAGAACCTCAAAGTGCTTTCCTGGCTTCCTTGTTAGGAAAAAAAATAATTTCTTAGAGGTTTGCTGACAGATGTGCTAAAAACATGGGGTTTTTTTTGATGTCCCTAATACGAGATGAGCCAAACTGTTTGTTTGAGGAAAAGAAATTAAAAGTAGCTTTGTGGATCATCTAGATACCAAAGCTGAATGCTGTGTTCAGCTCAGTTTGCACACTCTGATTTCTTTATCAGGGTAGTAATAGCAGTAGCAGACTTTGAAAAATGTAAGAAATCTGCAGGAACAGAGCTCACGTTCCTTCTTCCACCTCATCACCTCTATTGCCCACTGAGGACCGTCTCTGATTATCTGATTATATCTGGTTATTGCAGGCGATGGGTGCAGGAAGTAGAACTACAAAGTAGTAGCCTTTTTTTTATAATTACTGTTAATAACATTCAGCACTTTTTCTGCCTGTTTACACTCAGCTGCTCTGTTTTAAGTAGCTCGTCGTAGCCCTCTTGTGGCACAAAGGCTGTGTTAATCCTTCATGGCAAGTTGTTACTGAGTAACAACTATAGTAAATATAAACAACAATTTGTATGTGGATTACTTTTAATTAGATCCTTCATTCACGTACTGAACTACTTGAAATTTTAAAAATATTTTATTATTTGCCCTGACTTTAGTTGCGCTGTGTTGTGGGGGTGAAAACTAGATTGTTAAACTAGAAATACACAGGGAAGTTTTTGTTACAAGGTGTATTATGAGGTACAGGCTGCTTCTTCTACAAACTGTTGTCTATGTAGGGGGTAGTTTTTTCTAAACAAACACCTAAAATTAGACTTGTAGTTTAATAACTTCAGAAGTGTACAGTTGTTTAGATTTTCTTTCACATTTTAAAAATTTATTTACCCAAACTCTTCCAATAATGAGAATGCACTTGCGGATTTGAACTCTTCAGGATCTAACGCCATACTATATATGGCCAAATCATAAACCTGGAACTGTAGGGTCATCTCTCCAGAGGGGAAAATTCAGTATTTTAACTACTTATTATGACTACATGTTTATATGGTTTTTGAGCAAATCAGTAGAGTGGGATAGTAATTAATGGTAAACAAATGCTTTTAAGATAAAGAAATATATCCAAAACCTTGTTTAAAACTGCTGTTGAAGGGTAAACTTTGGTTTTTTCAGAGTTGTTTTAGGGTTTCTTTTTTAGTTACATATAATAATGAGTGAATTTAAGATTAAGTTAAACATGTTCTGTAAAGAAGTATAAATTATTAGTACATGTTAATTTACACACAGTTAATTGACTAAGAAGCTAAGTGCTTGGGATATATATGGAAACGTACACACATAGATGCATGTCTTGAGTTATATATGGTGAAGTTTATCTGAACTGTGTTTTGACTTTTCCTTGGTAAGCTTTTTGGAGGCAATTTAGTGAAGTGATAGCTAAAGTGATGTACTTACATGTTTTATGTGTCTGTAAACAATACTGTTTCTTTTTCTAGGGTATAATAAATTTTGGCACCAGTGAGAACAAGCTCTGCTTTGACCTGATGTCCAAGCGGGTAAGTTCTATTCCAAAATAAAACACTGAATTTGCTGTGCAGTTCCTCTTCAAAGCTTGCACTTTCCTAGAGTTAATGCTGTTACTCAGGTTTCTCTGGTAAAGTTTTTCATTGTGAATTTTAAATTTGTTGGAAATCACTTTTGAATACAACTGCTTGTACATTTATTTATTTTATTTTCCCGTGCTTATTGTAGATGATTTAATACAGATGTTTTGAAATTAGTTTTGAACTCTATTTAATTTTGAGTATCTTTACATCTGTCCAATATAAAGTCACACAACTTGGACACCTGCTTCTGAACTCACCTGAAATGTGCAAGTGTGGCAGCAGTGAGATCTCTCAAAATCAGACTGGTCAGCTGCTATCTGCTGGCTTTGCACTAGGTCGAGGAGTGGAACACATAGCAGAACTGAAAAAGTAGAAAAAGTTGAAAGGAAGCAACAGAACTGTGCTGTAGAGGAATGCTTCTAGATTTCCATTAAAATCACTGCCCAGGTGGCAGGCAGCCTTTGAGGTGGGCAGGTAGCACTTTTTCCTACCTGTGGTTTTGTGCAGGGAGGGACGATGACTCAGGGTTGGACAGTCAGTCTCTGCAGTTTGAAGTTCATGGTTGCTCCCATTCCACCACTTCCCACCCTCAAAGTGTACCCTGTTTTATTTCTGCCTGCTGCTCCACTGACTCAGGGGATGCTACCCCACCACTCCACCTTCCAGCTAAAAGAACAGGTAAGGCAGAGCTGCTGCCTGCACAGAAAGGTGTCTTCCAGGCTATGTAGGTGGTGCCTTCCTTCACTCCTTTAAACTAACACCATGTCTGCAGTAAGTAGTGCAGAGGGAGACATAAGTCAGCTGCATTGTAGTTAGCCCTTCTGTGAAAGTGAGTTGAGACTTTGTCAGGTGTAGTGTTCATGCTTGTGGCAACAAGCAGAACAAAGTGGTGTTGCCAGCTTCTCAGTCCTCACAGCCTTGAGTAACAGTATGGATTCACTAAGGGCAGCATCAGCTGGGATTGTTGCCAAATATTTTTTTACTGTTTGGAGTTAAAGATACTTACTGCTGCCGCTGAATAATGTATCCAGATTCTGTTTTCAACCTCTGACCCTTAAATTATAGAATACTTAACACATTACTTTTAGGGGCTCTCCTCCTATTAATTCATAGTCATTTTTGGCCAAGTCTGCTGCTATGTTTGGTGTTTCATTCTCTAGATAAGTTTAATAGAGAGGTGTAAGGAGGCACAGTTCTTGGAGCTACATAGACTCCAAGAACATCTATAACTGAATAAAGGAACTTTTATCCTATAATACCAGGTTGTAATTCTGCATGGGATAAGGACATTGTCTTTAAACTCCAGATCTTGGCACCAGTTACTAAAGCACCAATAGAAAATGTTATGCTTTTGTTATCATGTACAAAACTTTCACTTTGCATGTGGAATTTCCCTTGTCCTTTGCACTATCACCTACTTGTGTCACCCCCACCTTTACTTTTTTTAGTATTAACTCATAGATTTGGTTGCCATGAAATATTTGGAAGGGATTTGTACATAATGCTTGTTTATTGCCTTTTTGTTGATCTAAAATGTTCTCTCTGCCTGTATCAACACTGTGCTTTCCCTTGAAACTTCAGAGAACTGGATTATCTGAAACCCTGATACTTATAACCTTGAAAATCTTTAGGTAAAAGCAGTGTGCACACTTTATCTAATTATAAATATTAAAAAGGACCTCCACAGTTCAGGTCAATCTGTCTTTGAGATCAGAAGGAACTTCTCATAAGGAACAAAGTGCCTGCCCTGGGGAATAATTAGGAAGACAATTTCATTTTTCTCCTGTCTTTTGAAAGCTCCTGTTACACTTCAACACTGATCAAACTGGTCAGAAATATAAATCTGAAGAAGCTGCAGTAACTTTGAACTGAGACATAAATGAAAGCTGTAATTCATTAAAAAAACAATATGTTGAATGTTTATTAAAGAAAATACATATCTGACTCTGATTCAAGTTCCTTTCTAACTCTTTCTGACAGTCTAGACCTGAGCTTTCACAACTGAGACTTATTTTTCCAGCTAAAAGGTGTTGTCCTCAGAGCTTGGGCAAAAGACTCTTGGGTTTGCTTCATTTGCTGAGACAGGCTTTTGCAGGTGCCTTGGTCCTGGGCATTGTATGTTGCTTCTTCTGCGTCCTTTTCATAGATTTCTGTGCAGTGAAGTTTTGCCTGAAATAACTTAGCAGAAGCCTGTAGTTCTTACAGCCTGAAGGTATCACAGATCAGTTTGCTGGTCCTTGCTTCACCAAGCTGCATTAATATTAATCCAGTTTTGCAACTGTTGAAGTTGCACAAGTGTCTGTGCAGGTGTGTGCCTGTACATGGATCCTGCCTATCTCCATATCTCCCTTATCAGTAACTGGGCTTTTAATGGTTCTTCTCATTTCTCCCAGCTGACACAGGCTGATATGAATGTGATGGACCCTTCACTGCTTCAGTATCCTGACTGGAAAGGACATCTGTTGTAAGTCTTTTCTGTAATACTTCTCTATTTGACTAATTGTTTAATAAACAAATGGTTGAATACAAACCTCTTCTGCTACATTCTCTAGTTAAAACTTTTCTAGGTCACTTAATCATCTTTTTCTTTGCAAGACTTACATTAGCTGTCCTACCAGCTCATCCAGTTAAAAATCCTTTTATGTGAGAGAAGATGCAAATTTTCTAAAGCAGAGTGTTAAAAGCACTTGTATACATTAGCAAATTGAGTAACTCCAAACAATTCTTTGAAACACAGTGAACACTTGGAGTTGTTAATCCTTCTCTTCTGTGCCAGATTAAAGCTCATCAGAAATGCATGCACCATTATAGGCATTATCTATGGCACCTCCCCTGAGTGTAAAAATCATGGCTGTTCCATTGGCCAGAGTTATCCTGTTTTCTAGCTATTTTCACCAGACTTTACTGTCCGTGACTTGACTTTCCTGAAATGTGAACCAGTTTCGAAGCCCAGCCTCGTGGAGAATATTTGAATCAGTATTTGCTTATGTGTATTTTTCAGTTTACGCGAAGAAGTGGCTCGATTTTTGACCTATTACTGCAAGGCCCCTGCACCTCTTAAAGCAGAGAATGTAGGTAACCCAGTGCCCATTGGTGTCTGTTCTAATGCATTGCCATTTGTTGAGAAACGGTTTCAAATGCTGGTTTTTTAAACAAATGATTTGCTAAGAGTGCAAGCTGTTATCATGTAAATGAGATTGATTCTTCATTTCAGTAGCTTGTCCACCAAAACCCTTCAGGTCTACTGTATATTTGCTTCATGTTTCACTTCTGTGTGCTAGCTCCTCCTGCCAGTACTCTCAGTGAGGCTTTAAATTTTGATCTCCCTATTTAGGTCAGGGACCTACTATACCTGTATCCCTCAGCCTTGACAAAGAGTGCCCACTGTTTCAGTTGAGTTTCATGTCATCACATTCCTCTGTTATATCTCAGGACAAAGATTTGTAATTGAACAAAGAGTTAGTTTTAGCCTGTAAAATTTGTGGCAGTGTGCTAGAAAGACATCGAGACCTGAGTCTCTGCAGGACTTGCTGACTTGTTAGAGATACAGCCTGGACAAAGGAGCCTGTGGAGATCAGGGATTCCTGTCTCTACTCAGTGCTGAAGGCAGCAGGAACTGGTGCAGCCATTGCTTTTCTGGCTGCAATAATTCATCAGAACTCCATACTTCATGTGAACTAAGGTTACTACTGATCAGTTTGCTGATTACTGCCTCTTCAAGGCACCAGATTCTTCCTGATACTTGGAATCAGAAACATTTGTCCTGTAGAAGCAGGAGTCAAACCTACTTCTGTATGAGACAGTAGTTTCCACTTTTGCACAAATTTGGCAGGAGATCAGAACTGCTGTTACCGTGAAGAAGTGATAACACATATTAACTGTTGAAAAGTATTTTGCTTTACTAGCATCTCAGAACTGCTCCCCAACTTTTCCCCTAATTTAGGCCTATTCTTTTTCTAAATTGCTTATTAGAATCAAAACCAGCACCAGAACAATGTGTCTGTGAAAGAGCAGGATTAAAGTTTTTCTGATAGAAGTGGGATTTCAGCATGAAAATTCTGAGAATTAGGGAGAAAATTTATTTCAGTGATATTGTGAGGAATTATTATTTTATAGTGTTGACTTTCTATATATTGATGTTATAGTGTTGACTTTCTATATATTGATGTATCACTAGCTTGTCTCTTTCTTCTGTAGGTGATTGTTTTAAATGGTTGTGGCTCTTTATTTTCTGCATTAGCTACAGTCCTTTGTGATCCAGGGGGTAAGTGGATGGTTGGAACAGAGTTTTGTTTTGGTTTGGTTTTTTTCTGCTGGAAAATAATGTTACTTTGTTTGAATGCTGTTAGGCAGAAGTGAAGTAGTGGAATTGGCATTGGCCTGCTGCAAAGTTCTTGTTTTCTACAAAGTTGTGCTGTGAAATTCTTAATTTCCATGGTCTGCAGGTGTCATGCACTCACACCTGGTGCCTGCCCTGTCTGCCTTCACTGTTTTTGTGGTGCCCTGTTTTAGTTTGCCAGACTAGACATGGGCTATGCTCATGGTTACCTGTGCTCTTGCAGAAGATTAAAGAATTAATGTAAAAATAAAGTGAAGAAAGAGGCAGTAGAATTACAGTGTTTCCAAGGGACACAGCTGTAAAAACGCTTTCATGTTTAGCTAAAACACATTAGGAGAGAAGACTGTGACCTGTTGATAACCAACTTTGTTTTCTTGGTTCCAGAAGCTGTTCTGATTGCTACTCCCTTTTATGGTGGTATTACCCAGAGTGTCTTCCTCTATGGTAATGTCAAGCTGGTGTATGTCTATTTAGACAGTAAGGTAAGATCTGAGAGGAAGGATTAATAACCTCTGTAGTTAAACTGGGATGGTGAGCTTTGGGAATCTCTGCAGGCAGTTCTCAGAACAAGGGTACCCTACAGCCAGTGAACAATTACACAGTTTATTGTTGGGAAAATGGGCACATAGTTTACAAGAAAGTCACTTGAGACCATGAACCTGGATTCCAGTTTTGTCCTTTTCTTGTATCTTACTCCCAATAAAAGTCCTTGAAAGGAAAAAAATTACCATTTTGAACCTTGGAGAGAGAGAAGTTATATCCTGCTGAAGGTGGTCCCAGGGTGGAAGAGCAGATGGAGATCTTACATTGCTTTAGTTATTCAAGGATAGCAATAATATTCTGGTTTTGGCCAGCCTATGATGGTCTTTTCTTTGATTCTACTTAATGCTTTATTTATTCTCTCTGTAGTATAAAAGGATAAGATGGTTGCTAGGTTTTTATTGTTGGGGGTTCATTTTCTTTCAGGGAACTTTTCTCAGTGGATTGGCTCAAGGCAGTCTCTATTGAAACAGCTTTGCCTTTTGAATCTTTTTTATGTCTTTCAGATTACTGGAACAAGCACTCGGCCTTTTCAACTTACAGTGGAAAAACTGGAAAAAGCCTTGCAGGATGCCCGGGCTGAGGTGAGTTTAGCTGAGCTTCACATTACTGCTTAAGTTTACAATATATTGGAGATGTCACATGCCAGAAGTGGCCTAAAGATCAAAGCATTTTCAAAGCCTAGCACCTGGCTTTCTGCTTGTCCTTGTAGCCCATTTGAGATGACGGCTTGAAACTCGGGGCTGTTCTAGGGGGAATCCCTCAGTGTTGTGTCTGTCCAGTTTTGGTCACAGCAGAAAGGATAAAGCAAACTATTCACAAACCACTGGGACCCATTCATATCACCAAAAACATTTACTTGGGCATAAACTTGGGATTACCCAGGATTTCTCCCTCAGAAAGGCCAGCTGAGTTACCTGAAAACTGACTGCTCTACACTGCAGGGCAGATGAATACACTAAGAATGCTGAGAGTTTTTGCAGGAGAGAACTCTAGAGGATAAAATGCAAGTGAATATCACTTTTCTGAAGAGTTAGTCTGTAAGTTTGGCATTGTCCTAAATTCCATATATATTTAGCTGCATCTTTGAATTGTTACCAGCACTGACATCTCCAGTCAAGTGTGCTCTAAATGCATTGCATGCACCTAACTCAAATTTTCATCTTTCTTGCCTCATTCATGGGCAGTCTTCAGTAATGTATTACTTCCCAATTACTAATGCAGCTTAGAAAAAGTACTTCAATACTGAGAGCATGTGAGACCATCTTTCTCATTAATTGGTAGACCAGATGGCAACTAATTACTTGGTGGTGACAATTCTCTCTTTTCAAAATCAGAGATTAATTCTATAACATTTTACTCATTTCACTTTGCAAATGATTTAATTGTAAAAAAACCCCAAACTTAATCTGTGGCTGAAAGTTTTCTCATGCAAATCTAACCTTTGAGGTGAAAAGTCATGGTGGAAGCTTCAGGGGAACCCTGTGTCACACTAAAGTGAGGAACTGCTCAAGTAGCTGACCTGAAAATTTATGATAGGCACTCTCTTAATGCTATGGTATTTGTATTCTGCAGGGTGTCACTGTAAGGGCCTTAATTCTTCTGAATCCCCAAAATCCCCTTGGAGACATCTACTCCTTGTCAGAACTACGGGATTACCTGGAATTTGCTAAAAGGTATGTCAGTTTGGAAGGCTGAGATATCCTGAGTCAGATATAGCTTTCAGAATCTGGTGGGCTACTTGCTGTCCCTGAATTTATCTGTGAATATCTTTTAAGTCAGGTAAATAGTTTGTTCTTCACATACATTGGTGGACTTAAGAAAGGAGAGAGGAGTGCTGGGATCATGGACCATGCAGTCATCTGGGCTGGCAAAGCAACTTGCATCAAGGAATGCAAGTTTTATTTTTCAGTAATCCAAGGAAACACTATGTCACTGTGCTTCCCTGGTAGGAAGCTGAGTTCTTCTCCTCTCAATTTCTCTGTAAAGACAAAGAAGTAAATGAATATGGGTTCCCAGTTTCATCATGGATCATAATACTCTTTGAGCTTTAGATTCTTTGAGATGCTGAGTGGATGGGCAGTACATACAGGTATTAATTTTCACATTGGCAATGATAGGATCTTTGTCTTGTTACATGCTTACAGTGGGTGACAGTTAAGTGGGTATACCTCAAATCATTTCAGTGTACACAAAATAAATCTAAGTTGAGAAAAATTGCTTTATTTCTGCAAAACCTGGTGTCCCCTCTTCTTTGTATAAAGCAAGTATTTGCAGGCCTGAATTTATCTCTGTTAAACCAGAAGCAGCCTTCTTTTGTAATCTCCATTTTGTCCTTTTGCAGACATGAATTGCATGTGATAGTAGATGAGATCTACATGCTGTCAGTTTTTGATGACTCAGCCACATTTCACAGTGTCCTAGGCATGGACAGGTAAAAGCAGCTCCTACTTCCCTGGCCATCTTCCAGTGACAGTTCAACATGAGGCCTTGCTGAGAACTTGTGACTGGAAGTTAAGTCATGAGCTAGCAAATTCTGAATCCACCTTACATTGATTTATTTCCTTTTTTTTTGTAATTTCTGAATGGCAAATGCATTTTGTCAAATACAATCTAGCAAGTAAAAAATGGTAGCTAGCTTTTTATTGTGGTATACTTCTCAATGTGTGCATCAGTACTTGGTTATGACAGTCCCCAAAACTGAAAAAAGATTTTTCATTTGTTGAAGGTGATGCTTTTCTTCCTACCTAAATATCTTTTTCCCATATTTCTGTTGATGCTTGTAAAGACTTTCTATTGCTGTTTACTTCCTAATTTTCCATAGAGTAGTCCCAGATTGCAGTAGTATTACAGGCTGGATAATGCCTTTTATTAGATGTTGTTTTAATGAGATGAAAAACTTTAAAAATCTTTTTTAAAATATAGTGTGGTGTTGAGATTTTTTTTTTTAATTTCTAGTCTTCACCAGTGGTGCTAGATATTTTTTGGTGCTCAGTTGCAAGGAAATAAAATATACTCAGTTAAGTGTGAGCTCAGTGCTGCTGGGCTTAGATGTAGAAGAACATTGCTTTTGTTTCTTGACAAATACTTTGACAGAAGCCTGATTTCTAGCATTAAATGTATGAGCTTCATATATTCAGGAAATCTGCCTGTAAAATGTAGCACTTGTAAGCATCTGTGTCTTTGAAATATTTAAAAATTCTGTCTAAAACTACTTCTAAGGAGTTTCTAGCTTCTAAAGTTATGTTGCATTTTGAATTTTCCCTGCTTGACTGCTGTTCAGTGGTGCACTGTCTATCATTGTGTAATGCTGCCTCTCTGTTTCTGCAATGCTGCACTGGTGATCCAAAAGCTTCAGCACCTATGACACTAACTGCCCATCTGCATCCTTCTACATACAGATTGCCCGATCCACAGCGGACTCACGTGATGTGGGGCATAACCAAGGTGAGTGCTGGTTGTTAGTATGCTGTGCCTTTGTGGCTGGTAGGTTTTGGTCTGGGCTCATCAAGTTAGTAGTAATAAGATCCCAGTTATTCAGTGTAATAAAGTAGTCTCTCTGTGTCTTCTGCAGGATTTTGCTGTTTCTGGGATTCGTTTTGGTACTTTATATACAGAGAACCAAGATGTTGCTAATGCAGTGGCTTCTTTGTGTTATTTCCACGGGGTTTGTGGACCTGTCCAGCACAAGGTTGCACAGCTGCTTAGAGACAGAGGTGAGTCAGTAGCTCCATGTACAGCCCTCTGCCATTCTGTGTGTCTTGGTAGCTGGAAGGTCTCCCCTCCCTTTATGTTCCTTAGTGGTCTCCTCTTTGTACACCTTAATTGACAATTTTGCATTACCCTGAAGCTGCCCATGCAACACAAGGCTGACAGCTCTGCAGAAAAGGACCATTTCTGCAGAGCTCCTTATCAGCAGAGTTAGAGCAGCATCTTGGAAGAAGCGTGGTAGCTATTTATACAGAAATTGGCAATGTTATCTAGAACCAAATGAGCAGAAACAAAGAATATAGGCTTGTGGGACAAGGAAAATGGAAATGGCCTTCTAACTCTGCCTAGAGTGGAATGCTAACAGTCCAAAATGACTAAGAACTATAAATGTAGGGAAACTTCCTCAGGAAGGTCAAGGAGATACTCTTCTGCACAGACATGAAACTGCAAAATACTTCTTGGCTCTGTTTTTGTTATTTGAGGAAATAGAAAATAAAAGAAGGAGATGAAGTGTGAAGCAGAAAAAGACCCTGAGTTGTTTCGGAAGCTTGAACAGATCTGAATACTTCCTCAGTTTGTGATTCTTTTCTTTATCTTCTTCTTCTGGTCAGACTGGATCAACCAAGTGTACCTGAGGGCCAACCATGCCCGCCTAAAAGCTGCTCATACATATGTGACAGATGAGCTGAAGACACTTGGGGTTCCTTTCCTCAACCGCAACGCAGGTTTCTTTGTCTGGATTGATTTCCGAAAGGTTGGTAGTCTTAGGAGGTGAGGCTTCTCCCGGGGTGAGGGCAGGCATGTAGTGCAACTGCATCTAGAGGAAAGGTTAATATTGTGACAAGCATTTTGTTTTAACAAATCTGTCGTCTGATGAGGAGAGGGAAGGACTGCCAGATGTTTCAGTCTATTCTTTCCCTTTGGTCAATCTGTGAGCTTCCCTCCTTGTAGGAATCTTACTACTCTCAAGCCACTTCCCTCCCCATTTCTTCTTTTGTATCACAACTGCTGTACTTCAGAGGTAAAAGGTGTCTCCCTTGGCTTTTGCAGACCTCATGGGAATCACAAATTCATGAGGATCTCAGTGAGGTAGTCTGTGTGGTACTAATCTCTGGCCCTTCTGATGACTCTCCTAGTACCTTAAGACAGGCACATTTGAGGAGGAGTTGCTGCTCTGGAAGCGTTTTCTGGATAATAAGGTCCTCCTGTCCTGCGGAAAAGCCTTTGAGTGCAGTGAACCCGGATGGTTCCGCATCATCTTTGCTGACAAAGCCCACCGCCTGCAGTTAGGTGAGTAATGTTCTTTTTCCTCCCACCACAATTTCTGCAGCATTGTTCCCTTCTCTTTTTAATCCTAAACTTAGCCTACTATTATCCTCTTGTCTTCTCTGTTTTTTCTTTCTTTCTCCATTATCCTTTTCCGGATCTGATGAATTTGGAGACACTTGTGGCTTAAACTAATCCACTAGTGTTTCTCCTCCTTATACCACTGCAGGTATGCAACGGGTACGCAAGGTTTTGGAAGAGCGTGAGCAGGAGATACTGGCTGAGGAGAAGCAGCAGCCTTGTCAATCAGATCAGGATGGCAAAGCAGATAGCACAGATGAAGTAATTTTTGTATCCCACCACCAGGACCCTACCTGTGCCAGTAGCTCCAGCCTTGGTGACCTCATTGGCCTCCTGCAGCAACAGATGCGTTCATCTGACTGGCTACAGAAAAATACAGCTGAGCAGTTTGCCCAGGAAAAGCCAGAGATCTATGATGTGTTCAGCAAACTGGTGGGGAAGCAATAGGGGTCAGTGCGCCTTCAGGGGAGCTTCTGAGCAGTGACTGACCCTGTGCCCCTAACAACTCAGCATTGACTTCCAGCAAATAATATATTTTCTGTATAGCAAGAAAATTACTTTGTAGGCCCCCTCCTCTCCCCCCTGTTTGAGATCTCTAATTTATACTATATAGGTGTGTTTCCTTGGATTGGGGTGAGGATAGGGAATGGGGGGGTGTCTTGTTTGTGTGCTGCTCTCTGTTCTGCAGCATCATTGTATTTTATATTTCATTTCTAATGAATGTGCTCTTAACTCTCTTATAAGGTCCTGTGGTGTAATTTTTTATTCTTCTTCACACTTTCAAAAAAGAGACTTTAGATTTCAAGTTATGTGAAGTTTCCCTTTTCTTAAATGATGATCAGATGTAACTATTTTAGAGCCATCTGTCTCAAAGAGGTGTTTTTAGGAGATAGAATCTAGTGTCAGCCCTAACTTAGCCCTAGCTAAGAGTAAATAAACATATGCATAGATTCATCTTCATGACTGAGGCTATTAGGACCATGGTCATCTAGACTGAGTTCTATAAATCTTTTGGTTGTGAGTTGGTTTCCAGTCTGACCTCAGATCAGACAGTAGCCACTGCCCTTGGTTAGTGAAATGCCTGGTTTTATTTCTATTCTTCTTTTTTATATTCATATAAATAAACTGCATCCATTGGCCTCTTGGCAGAATGTTCAGAAAAGAGCTACAAATGGAGAGGCAATAGAAAGTCAGTGTTCTTTTTGCATTTTTTCTGTTCCTAGAAGTCCGTCCCTTGTGGTTAACAACAACATATATTGGCAAAAGAGTGCAGAGAATGCTTCTGCCACCATGCTAAGTGTACCTGCAGGTACAGCTGCTTCTGTCACCTACCACAAGTATCCAAGGAGGCACCTTCAACCATTATAATGATAATTAATGCAATTTTTTTCTGGGTTTCTCAATTTGCAGGATATTTTTTTTTTAATTAAATGGTATTCTTCTGTCTTCTCCTTCTCTTTCTCAGTTTAAGAAATGGTTTTCTGAATGCTGGTGGTAAAGCATTTCAACTGGAAATCATCTTTCACAGATACAAAGCTCTTTAACTTCTGGTACTATAAAAAATAGGTATCCTAAAGGAATTTGAGCTGGTTTTTCTGCTTACATATTAATCAGAAGTTGAAGGAAATTGCCCATGAAAACTGAATGGAAGTGCACCTTTCTCCTCCTCATAGATTTTGACAGATGGGCATGAGTGACAAAAGCACATCTGCATCATAAACCAAATTACCAAAGCATAGACCAGAAATAATTAATGCAACCACAATTTGCTGTGTGATGATAGTGGAGAACTGCTTGGACAGTGAGAAGGAAAGTCTGAGCAGTGGCTGAAGAGACGATGGTGCTGCTTGTGACTGCTGTGAGCACCTGTTCCTTCTTCAGTGATGAGGCAAGGTTGGTGAGGTAAGATCAGTATAAGGGATAGTTATAAACATAGTATTTGTTAATTAGTTTGGCATTTGTTTATGGACAGTATTTTAAAGTCCACAAAGAAAGCTATAGCAGAAGACAGGTCTTCTGAATGGAATGGGAGGTGAGATGTACAGCTAAATTACCAATCGACTTCCTGATTTTCCCCTTGTTGTTTCTGTACCCCAAGGAGGACCTGAGCAACAAAATTTTAGGGAGCAAGCTCTTTGAAATCAAGAACCAGGTAAGTCATTAGTTAAAGTGATATTTTAGGGGATCCCTATAGCAAGTTCAATCCATTAATTACTCCTAATTTTCTTTTGTTGTTCTAGTAATTCTTACAGTTGGAGTATAGGAATATACAATAGTAACAATTAATATAGTATTTTTTCACCCATATATATTTTCTGCTCAGAAAGCAGGTTTATTGTACTGTCTCTGTATGGATTCAACTAGTAAAGCACATCTCTGCAGGAAAGAGGGTATAATGTGTTTTCAGAATCCTCACAGCTAATATAGTATGGCTCACAGTTGCATCTAAGCTTGTTGTAACTCAACAGAACACACACACTTTGTTGCATGAAGTATTTTCTATGGTTTTTTCAAGTTTAACACCTGCCTGAGGACCTTGCCACTGAGGATTGTTAGCTTGGTCACAGAAAATAAAAACTTAGCTGGAAATGAGGCAAGAGAGAAATGTGATCCTGAGTCTCCTGTTGGAAAAAGCAATGGGGTTTTTTTGACTGTACAAACCCCATACATTTTATAAATGGCCTTAACTGGTTTACAAGAAGTGGTAAACATGTAGAAAGTCCTGTGCATATGTATATAGAAGCTAAATCAATTCTTATTTGCTCTAAGAATACCCCTGAGAGGAAAAAGATTCTGCCTGTACAAATTGTTTGCTTTTTCTGCTACCTTCACGTTAGATGTTTTCTCTGCTTGATGTATCTCATAGTTCTCATTAATGGCCTTTTTCTATATGGCAAATCTCTACAGACAAAAATATAGAGAAAAGATTAAGGACTCTCCCATGCTGTCCCTGCCCTCCCATTTCTTTTGACCTGTTTGTCAAATGATAGGCAGAGCAACACCTCAAAGAAAGCCAGTCAGATCTATGATTTTAAAACTGCTGCATTTCATCTAAAATAAGAAATGCCATCAAAATGAGTATAACACTGCCTTCGTTGCTTGTCCTCATTGTAATCATACAAGATGATAAAATCCACTTTGCCTACAATTTTTGTGTTTCAGTTATGATTTATTTGAGCACAGAAAGGATCCTAGATGGTTTCATGGTCTTTGCTGTGTACCAGTCACTCTCTCTGTCCCCCTCCTCTCTGCCCCCCTCCTCTGCCCTCTTCCCCATTCTGTCTCTCTTCTCCGGAGAAATATTCAGCACTTTTAGGGTAGAGGTGGGAATTTCCTATGCATCACTGCTCTCGGTCATAGAAACCTCATAACATACATTTCAGGCATACACTTGACATGTTCATGTTTGTGGGAAGGAAAAATCTGTAAATCTCCAAATTATTAACCTGTGTTACATTGCAGTTAAGCAGACAACATAAGTGAGGCCCATTCAAGATAAGCATTTATGACTTCTCCTTCATACTTAAAGAATACTTAAAGAATCTGTGAAGATGAGTTTTCTCTTACAGAAGTTTAATAGGTCCTCAGCAAAATATCTCTAAAAGAAAATATTCACTGATAACTTAAGAATTTTCCATCTTAACTGATGAAGGGCAGTTGCTCAAACGTACTGTATGATAGACTTTATTTTTTTAAAAAATAAATGTTAGTCCTTTAATTGTTGTCTTTCTCCCTTGGAACATCCAATAGGCCGCACAGTTGGGCTGAGTGCTGTGTGTTTCCCCCATTCCCAGAATGACCCAATTTCTTGAAACCTGCCTTGGGGTCAAATTATCATTTATATTGGCTATTTCTCTGCACTCCTCCTCCAGTTACTTGGTTACAGAATCCCTCTGTTGGTCTCATCCTGCTGGCAGAGTGGTGGTTTCATTTCATTGGAGAGATAGTGGCACACAGAGGCTCTGTGATAAAAAACCTCTCATGGAGGAAGCTATGTGAATCACACCCCTGAAAATGTCTGCATCTGAAGTATCAGGCATACAAAATTGCTTTTGCACTTTTAATTACATATGCAACTATTTTTATAAGACTGGCTGACCTAACAAGAGGTTGTTTTGGTTATTTCTGAAGAAATTCAGACTACATCATGAAGAATGGGGCAAGGTAACCTACAAGGATTATATACAAAACAATACGTGTTCCATCTGAGAAAATCAGAGTGGCAAGGTAGACTGATTTTCCATTCCAATTAATGCTTTATTTATTACTGACTTACATAAAACACTGGCAACTGACTGATGACAAGATCCTAGATTATCTGCAGCCAACAAATGTACTAAAGAGTCTGAGGAGGTTATAAATACTCCACTTTTTGTCCTCAGTTTGCCGGGATTGGTTATTTTTAGCAAATAGCCAGTCGACCTTATCAAAATGAAGAATCAAAAATAGTCTGGAAAAACACTGCAAGGAAAGGCTATTTTTAGCTCTCCATCTATTCCCTGCTGCCATCCAGCAAGGTCTGATGGCACAGCTCATTCACGACTGCTTAGTTATTCCAGGCGAATGCTTGTTATGACCTGTCCTTTCCCTGGATGCCTCACTGCAGAAGGCATTCAATTGATTAAAGATTAATGCCTCTGCAGTCCGTGACAGCTGAAAGCTTTAGGGAGGAGGGAACACACACTGACAGATTGTTTCTATCTGCATCTTTCTGCCAGATTAATAGTTTCTTTGAAGGGAACTCTTGCCTAACTGAATTTCCTTGTGTCTCATATCCCTCAGTGGGAGCTATTGCAGCACCCCTTCTAAGTATATTTACACTTCTTTTTTCCTTTCAGTTCAGGAAAGCAGTAGAGGAAGTAAGAGAGACAGATGTAAGTTAAATCACTGTTTTGACCAGTGCTATCCATCACAAATCAGTAGCACTGGAAATGTAAGATGGACTGGATCAAGAGAGAAAACCTTGCAGCTGGCTGCTAGATATTTTATTGATCAGACTAGTTAAAAACTTCACTGATACAAATGAGGGTACCTTTTGGTTGAAAGACTTAAACCAGAACAGTGAACCAAAGCAAGGACCTAGCTGCTACAATATCCTTCTGTCTCTTATAATAGAAACTCTTTAATTTAGTTCAGTACCTCATATATTGGCAGTAGCCAATAATGAAATTTTCAGAAGAATAAACTGAACTATGAGTTTTTAGTTATGCTATGCTATAGGTGGAAAATAAGGTCGAAAAGATGTCTTCAAACCATTAGATTTCCTCTTCATATTTGCTTTTTAAAGTTACCCCCTTTTATTATAAAGGTGTTTTCAGAATGTGCTGCTCCCATCACTGACTGCACAAGATGCACCATAATCTCACATGCAGCTTCTTTACATGTGGAGACACAATAGCTAGCAAAAGGTTTTCTCCTCTGTACACTGATCATCCCAGCAGAAAATGCAGGATGCTCTATGCGACAGCAGGCTAATGTATGGTGTCATGGTAAAGCCCTTAAAAACAAATTCCAAATGACTCCCAGAGCCACATAAGGCAGGACATAAAAGGGCATAGCAAAGAGAAGTGAAATATCTGATTTCTCCTGTGCATTTATAAAAATTGATAGCCGGTTATCCAGATGCTGATGAATATTTTCACAAGCTATAAATGGCAACCTGGAGTCTAAAAATAGATGCTATGCCGCAGACTTGTCTGGCTTAGCTACATCACTAGAATATAAACAGGCTCCCTGATGTGGTTTCAGGGAAATCTCTATCAAGACAGACTACATCCTCCATTTTTCTTGCTACATTTTGAAATAAAATAGCTGATACCTCTTGCATTTGTTTAATATTAGCTTTTAATAAAATTGCACTGATCTTCAAATTTTCCTACGGGGATAAAAGGATCATCAGGTCTCCGTGAATATTTCAGCTACAATTGATTCGATGCACTTTCTTCTCCCTGGCGGAGCAGGGAGGCAGAGGAAGCGCCTGCGGGCACTGCAAGGGCTGGCGCAGGCTGCTTCGGTGACCCCCACCCCTCCTCTCCGCTGCTGCACGTGGAGCAGCCAATGTCCCTGTCACGCGACAGGGCTGGGAACCCCTCTCCTTGGCTCAGGCACATCCAGGCACTGCTTATGCTGGTGAATCCCATAACTGCAGAGATCCAGTGCTCATCCGAGCAGCCCCAACACATGAATGGGGCGTCTTCCAATTCACAAAATCAGACACGGTCCAACCATCCTCCTGAAGGAGGGCTCCTGCCTCTGATTTATGAATGGGGCAGCTTGCAGCAGTTGGAAGCTGATGGGTTATGCCTAGAAACATTATGTGTCTAACAAGCCCCGGTAGCTTGTATTTGCCAGGAGGAATAAGCCAGTACCTGAGGAAAAAGCCAGTACCGGTGCTCAGAAAGATGCTTTAAGATCTGTGAGTGCTGTCTGTTGTTGGTTTGAATGTCACAGACAAGATGAAGAAGCTAGCAGTGAGTCTGAGGAGTATGCTACATCACCTGCAATGCCACGTGTGTGAGGAGAAGTTGAAAGAAAGAAGAGAAAGCACTGCAGTGACAGCATTTTGCCTTTTTTGTGGGAGTACCGAGCTATCTCTGTGCGTGCCTGTGGATGGCTTTGCAGAAAGTAGTTTTCCCAAGGGCAGGTGAAGTGGAAGAGAACTAATCTATTGCTGACAGTCAAGGCTGTTTAAGGACACTGTACTCAGTGTGTGTGACAGAGAGATTCAGTTTAGAGGCTTACAGCAGGGATAGGTGCAAACCCCCATCCTTTCAGAAACACACGTTATATGATAGTACACCATCACGTCACCATTATACATAAGATACAGATCTATAAAAAACGGCTACAAGAAAAATTGAAAAGAGTAAAAATACATTTCTGGCTAGCAAAAGCTGACACTGTTGTGAGATACACATGGTAAGAGTCCTTTAAACCCCCAAGGATTACAAGATTGAAGCAGAGCTGGCCTGCATTGTATCCCAGGGGGCAGAGAGACTGGAAATGCTTCTGGCTCAGAGATCAGGCGGCTGAAGGAGCTGCAGGAGAAAAGGCTGAAAGGAGAACATTTTGTGGCAAGACATAATTGTTGAAAATTTTATTGGTTAAACTGTAACAGTTGAAACGGTTACAGTCCTAACAGCTGAAAATTATTTACAGGTGGGAGATACAAAGTCAGCCCTGTTTCCACCTTGGTGGCACTGAACAGAGTCTGCTAGAGCAGAGAAGGATAAAGGACATGTTGTCACATGCAGGGACACCACACTGCTACTGCTGGAATGTCTCCAGTCTTCATTGTACCATTGCCCTTTGCGTGGTTCAGCTGCAGCATTTTGGGATTGTTCAGCCAGAGAACAGAATGCTCTGAGGGGACCTTAGAGCAGCCTGAAGGGAGCTTACAAGAAAGCTGGAGATGGATTTTTTACAAAGGCACGTAGTGATAGAGTAAGGGGGAGTGGCTTTAAACTGAAAGAGGGTTTAGATCAGATATTAGGAAGAAATTCTTCACTGTGAAGGTGGTGAGGCCACAGATGGCTCAGGGAAATTGGGAATACACCATCCCTGGAAGTGTTCAAGGCCAGGTTGGAGGGGCTTTGAGCAAACTGGTCTGGTGGAATGTGTCCCTGCCTGTGGAAGTGAGGTTGGAAGTAGATGATCTTTAAGATGGCCTCTTTCAACTCAAACAACTCAAACCCTTCTATGATCTTACCTACTTGAGTGGGTTTTGTTTAGTTTGTTTTTGTTGTTGTTTTCTTTTTGCTTTGGTTGTTTTTTTTTTTTTTTTTTTTTTTGGGGGGTTTTTTTTTTTTTTTTTTTTTTTTTTTTTTTTTTTTTTTTTTTTTTGTTTGGGTT